>JASDQU010102817.1:81800-103853 GCA_032191745.1 Picea mariana
CCTTGTTCTCATAAGTGATCTTGGTGAATCAAAAATATTGAAGAGTTCCAAAACACATCTTTCAACATACCTTTATCAAACATAAATTGGATCATGACCCCAATGTGAACCCTTAAAAATATATCTAGTAATAAACACACTTTATTCCTCCTTTGCGAGGTCACAAAAAATTAATGGTGTTGGTTAGGATTTCAAGATAGGTATCCAAATAAATCCACACTATAATTTCTCATATGAAACATATAATGTGTCTTAAGGCACTTTAAAATCCTATCCCTCAAGTGTGCACAAATACAAGGAAAGAAGATACCTTGTGGAGTCATATGGTGAGGTCTTATTGTTACTACAATTCTCCTTGATCCACCTAACTCTTGTTTGAATTTGGCTCGTGATTGCTCGAATCTAAGATTCCCTTGCCCACACTTAACAAAGGTAACCTAGTAGCCAAAACCTAGGATTTCCACATAGGTAGAATTTGTGGGTTGCATTTGCACCTGAGGTAAATAGCATTGGTTGTTAAGAAGTGTCACCAATTTCATCAGGACATATCCCCAATACCCCTCACTATAAATGACTCAGTCACACATTCACTAGTTCTCCTTGGTCTCTTTAAACCCCATTATTGAAACTCTTGGAAGGCCTAGTGTTATTTTAGAAAAATGATGTTAGGTCTCACAAAACACATGTTTTTCTTTTTTCATACCATCATGCAAAATTCATCCTATCGGTACACACTTCTTTAACATGAAATACAAATATTGTTGCATAACTAGATTAATTTGTTTAGTTTAATTCGCATATTTTTCTTTGACTAGGCCATTGTTTGGAGAAACACAAGCTAATAGTCATACACTTGAAGTTCACACACAACCTGCAAGTTAGGAATCATAGGAGACCCTTTGGAACTCCCTCATTCCTAATGCCTACAAGGCCTTCCACCAATGTTGGGAGGTGTCCCCGATATTTCTACATTAAGAGCTAGACCACCCGCAAATTCACCTTTTAGTGCAACTTTATTAGGCTCAACCTTACTTGGGTCTTCCTTGTTAGGATCAACTACTTGTGGTAACCCTTGTAGAAGCTCATCCTCATCAAGAGATAGCTCCTAGCAATCAATCCTAATGGTGGATGTTCCACCACCACCCCCACCACCCCCCCATATACCCAATCTGACGTATATGGATTCTATTAATCTTCCATATTTGACAAAGCTCACCGATAATCACATTTTATTTGATCCATCTAGGCCACCCATGCCAACCAAGCTACCCTTAGATATCCCAAAATTTGAGAAGAATCCAATTAAAGACCCAACTAATCATATCATGACATTCCATATCCAATTATCTTCCAACAATATCATTGATGATTCTATCTAGTTAGAGTTTTTCCAAAGAACTCTAACTAGGCCATCAGCTAAATGGAACATTAACAAAATAGTAGGATCACAAGCCAATTTCTCATCTCTCATGAATGAATTATTGACCTTTTTCCAGTGATCATTTTTTCATGACAATGGTTTGGAAATTATTACTCATTGTTGACAAACCACTTTCACACACATCGTGGATCATATCCATGAGTCGCATTGGAGATGTATCCTATGAAAAGTCAAATTCAAGGATAGGATCCTCTTGGATTGGTTCTTGAAATAACGTTTTCCTATGATTATCAAAGACATGACCAAAACCATGCCCCAAACTAAAGATGAGGCCATACTCAAATCCCAACACTTTGAATTGATATATTCCCAATCTAGGTACCTTTAGATAGTCATCCCAGATGCCCCTCTCCCTCAACCGTTTGAATGAGAAAATATAGGGGCATCTGATTGTGCGAATGGATTGGTTGGGTCTATGACTCACTTCAACCAACCTTATGGAACCCCATCCCTATACGGAACCATCCACTGTGGATCCATTATGGTGGAGCCTCCACACATTAAAATGTGGTTGGGACATCATGTGTGCCTAATATTATGTCACACAACCCTCCTTCCCAAATACAGGGTGAAAACAACCCGCCACATTTAGTGACCAACATGCCCCCCCTAAAAATTGCATACTACCCCACACATGCATGAGCCCTCCTATAATATTTAAAACTACAGTTGAAGGATATCTACCTCATATAATCAATATGGGAATATTGCACCGAATAACTCATACTACTTATTCCCTGGACCCCCACAAGCTATTGTTGCACCACCATAGTATCAGTAGCATGTTGGCATAAATTTCACTCAACCTTCACCAACTCAGTAGGTTCAAGCATTTGAGAAATTGAACTTAGTTAATCCTACCAATCAACAAAACAACAGTAAAATGAAAGGAAATAACAAACAAAAATGAAACTAGGGGAAAGAGGACAGTCCCCCGAACCAAAAAAAAATTCTAGAGGTAATGTTAATGTTGGTAACCAAAACCAAAATCCTAGCAACAACAACAACCAGTAGAAACAAGGGAAGAAAAATAATCTTAGAACCAACTTCTCTTATGAATTATGTGACAAGTATGGTCACTATACTCACCACTACCCCAAAATTTTAGATTTCAAATGGATGAAGGAATCGATGTCCAATCAAGGTCCTACTACCCCACAGAGAATTGCACCTCCCCAACAAAACTTCCCTCAACCATCACAATCAACAATCTTCCACAACCCCTTCCCTCAATAAGGATTTGTTGCTACCTAGAAGGAAACTAGTACCTCCACATAGTCCTTAGGATAGTATCAACCTCCAGGTCAAACTCAACCTAAATATCTTGTCTTCCATAATATTGACATGAACTCAATATGTATTCACCTCCAAACCTGCAACTGTGAGTATCATATACCTCCTAACTCCACTCTGACCACCTCAGATGCCACCCAACTACGAGCAAGCACTC
The DNA here is from genome assembly GCA_032191745.1 of Picea mariana. NCBI lineage: Eukaryota > Viridiplantae > Streptophyta > Pinopsida > Pinales > Pinaceae > Picea > Picea mariana. The sequence continues at coordinate 84,692 of JASDQU010102817.1, forward strand.
CTTTGATGATCCCACATCCCAATTCTAACCCTACTCCTTGAGTACGAAAGGCACCTCTTAGGAATAATTCTCATAACCCTCATGTAAGGGGCACTCATAGCTACAACATAGTCAATGACCTAGCTTAGTCTCTTGTAGCCATGTCAGTGTTAGAGGTCCTATAAGCATATCCTTCACAAAGGAAATCTATATTTTCAAAATCGGGAATAGTCAACCCCTCTAATTCATGCCTCATCACATTTAGTTTGGACAAATAAAAACATGAACTCCCATCTCTAGTAGCATTCCAAATCCTAGTGAAAATCAGAAACATCACCATTCACTGATGCATTATAGATGAAGGAGTGTCTACTTGCATCATGTCCAAAAATGTATGGAAAAATATGGGTTTCCCTTAGCTTACCCCATCTACTATAACCCTTTAAGATTATGATGGCCACCCATCTCAACCTAAATCTCTTTATCAAAAATTCCTCATAGAGATAGCAGGAAAAACTATCTTGTTCAACATCAAGGTCATCGATGCACCATTGGACTAGAACATCCTTTTAGGACGTAGTTACATGTATACTATGAAATAAATTACCTATTCAATGTTTTGAATGAATATGTTACCCCATAATGGGAATTTCATCACTCTCTACCATATTACACACTATGTACCCTAGCCAACACCCAACTTAGACAACATTCTTCCCATCATTTGGGGAAAACAAGAGTTCTTGTCATACTTGTAAATGGGTCCTAGGATCTTAAAATACTCCACACTTCTTGGAACTTATCAAGGTGACCCACCCTAAGTTTCACCACTAAACTCTACCCAAGTTTATAGCATAACATCAATTATGGCGTAACCATATTCTCCTTCATCTATCCCAGGATTTGCATCCATGTATGACCAACCCCTCTCACTTAGGGGGTAGTCAATCTCATCACTCATATATCATTATTCTTTCCACCACTAGGAGTGATGGTCCATCATGTGATGGGATCACTATCTCTCCCAAACCTCACCTTGGGGATACATGTGTGGTACCTCAAACCTCCAAAAAAAAACCAAACCCATCCCACATAATTCTGCACCCAATATAACCCACGGTCAATTCAAAAAAATGGGATTGGAAAATTAGCTAGGGGAAAGACCAAAGAAACTAGGGGAAAGACTAAGAAATTTGGGGGAAATCATCTAGCCACTCCTTGTGTTCCTCCACCCTATTCTCTATGCGACACCCTAGGTCATGCCAAAAACCTATGCCCCATGCTTCAAAGGAACTTTGGAACCTTCTCCATTCAGAGTGAATAGCATCATTGTTTCCTACCCCTTCTTTTGTGGGAACTTCCCAAACCCTCATGAAGGAACCTACCCTAGTGCACAATAAAACATTACATACAAACCATCCATGATCCATATGCTCAACATATGGGCCCTATGCTCATCACTATCTAGATCTAGCTTAGTTCTAGCCCATATTGGTTGTAATTCATCAAACGAATGTTCCATCTCAACCCATCACTTATTTACGACTACTATCATAGCCACCACTGGTCAACAAACATGGATCATCTATTTTTTTCTTCATGTCCACATTATTGAACTCATATAATAGTTTCCCATCTGGTATGTTGGGACAGGAAAATAATGGCAAAGGAGAATAGAGGATTTGAAAGCAGTGGTGGTGTCTAAAGACAATGTTGCACTGAAGCACAAATAATCTTTATAATCTGATGATCATATAATGATCTAATGGATCATCTATAAAAAGGTATGGTCATGGACCAAACCAAACAACCATGGATCGTATCGGTTGTACCTATCCATAAAATGTGGATCTGGAATCCAAAGTGGACATGGTCAACTCATTAGTTTAGTCAACGGTCAGACCCAAGAATTGTTCAAATCCCTTAATCCAAAAAGGTGAGATTTACTAAGGAACCCAATGTTCAAACACCCCCTCTCCCCGTAAACTCATCTTGGAGGAAAACAAATTACATAACACACATCTTTTCCCCCTTAAATTTGTTCCAATTGCAAAAGATGATCGAAGATTGTACAACAACACTCTTGAAGAACTCTGAACATTGTCACCAACAACACTAATCAAATGAAAAAATGAAGTCATCCAATGCAAAAATGGTTGCAAAATTGTTGTCCAAAACATAGTCCCAGTTGGTCAGTCGACTAGACAACAAGACAACACAGGACAATCGATCAGACAAATCAATAAGAAACGCACCAAGTCGGTCATTTTCAATCCAACGGTCTATGTATCCCAATAGTATTCGTATGAGGTAGTATAAACAGTATTACATCTCCCAAAAACACATTCAAACATGGTTAGGTCAGTCTTATCAAATCCAAGTCGATTCAACAAAGATTCGAGTCATCAGTTGGGTTTACACATCAAAAACTTCAAGTATTACCCCCCATAAACACAACTAATGGGATCGATAAGTATCAACAATAGATCTCAATCAAAAACCAATTGAAAAATACTCAGTTGAAACCTCCATTTGACTATCATCTTTGGTTGAACCTTAGTCGACCAAAATCCTAGTCAAACTTCAGTCGAATGTCATGTCAGGTCAATCCTCGGTCAACCACTTCCAAGAAAATCAATAAGGAAGAGGATCATTGCCCGACTTTACATCTAATGATACACAATGATATGAAGTCCTAAATCATCTTTTTAGATTCTCCCATGACCATTCATCAACCCAACCAAAGTCTATCCCGGCAGACGGCACTAGTCCATGGTTATGTCTTTCACATATCTTATTCAAAGATTTGAAAGAATGATTGTGATTGCTTCGATTTTTATGATGAGGTTGATGATAGGGCATAGATTTATATGTTGGTTGATAAAAGGAAGTAGGCTCAGAGTCTGGTTCACTTACAGGAGTAGAACAACCTAGCATATCAACAAAAATATCATATGTAACAACATGCTCAAATCCTAGCATGTTAGGAATAACCAACTCGTCAATATGTTCAATAAAATCAAGGGTAGTTTTCTCTTTTGGAAAACCAATATGAACTCCACCTACAAAAAACAAAACTTCCCTAGTTGTAGAAATACCATGTGCAGGCAGGGAGGCAATAAAAACATTATATCCAAGACCTGTTCTCTCAAGGGTAATAGGAACAACAATACCATGTCCATTCTTCTGAACTCCTCTGGTATAGCCCATATTGCTTAGAAGTCAGGACCCAATACCAATAATGTATTTTTCAAAGTTAGGAGAAACAACATAATCATTAGTCTGCTTACAAACAATTGGAGTATCAAAGATGGAAGAAGTAACATGTGATCATGATAGCTCAACAACAACAATCTTCTTCTCAACATTATGCAGTCGATGAACTTCATCTTCAAGGTTCTGTTTGCAATCCTATAAGACTTAAATAGTCACATCCTTCTGAGTCAGTGGAAACAACAAGGCATAATATTCTTTCATAGCTAGATATTCATCATACAGACGATCGTTATAAGCTTGAATATGATCATCTTCTTCATGAATATCATCAACAAAAGCCTATAAATGGGAAAATTCATCTCCTAGTTGAGTATTGGATTCTTCCAATCTACAAAGGTTTGTCTTCAATTCATCATTTCCTGAATTAGAGAGATCTTTAACTTCTTTCTGCAAATCATCGACAAGGTTAGTCTTGTCCTTAATTTCAACTAAAGAATTATGGAAAATGGTTTCCATGGCACTCTCCAGGATAACAATCTTCTTGGATTCCTCAATGGTAGCATTCTAGAACAAAAATAATTCAACCTTCAACTAAGTTTTCAAGCCTTCATTCACTGATTTTTATGAAATGACTCCTTGACGAAGCTAATTAACATCTTTCTTCTCATGGAATTCCTACAATATTTTACCTATTTTGAGATATATTGTTGGTCAACGATGTTAATAATGTGTAACAGCCCCTCTATTATGACATAAAAGTAAGTGGCCACAGTAGTGGTATTTTTTATTTTTTTTAAACATCAAAGAACAAATATTAGTCGACATTAACATACTTCAATATTACAAATTAATTTCTCATTACATCCCATAAGGCAAGTCCCATTATACAACATCATTGTTACCAACAGATTAAATCATAACACAAATCCATTCAAGATATCTACCCATCCAACCTACCTGCAAGGTTAGGACCACCAAGACACATAATCAACTCTCAAGTCCAAGATTCATCCGATTGATTTTGACCATTTAATATCTCAAGATTGGCGATTGTTTTGAGGAACAAGTATATAATTCCCAAAACTTCAATCTATTAAGAAGTTCAACTAGAATTACCAGAATTCTTAACTAAAATTTCTTCAAAGAGCACAGAAAATCTGATAACGTGGTCACTACCTACATAACTCAATTGTATGTTATTGCAATAATTCAATATCTTACTATTTAAAAGAATAGGAAAGAAATTCAATAACATCATGACATAAGATTAAACGGTAATAACCAGAAACCCTTAAGTAGGTAATCTATCATTAATGACAATTTCGAACTTTACTCAGGTTTTCTTGGAAATAAGTATGACAACCCTCCATGGTACAACCAAATATGTAGATATATGAATTAACATACTATTTTAAAAGAGTAAAACAAGAGAAGTGAAAAGCTCTCATCCTAGAGAGGAGACTGTAATATTACTTGAACTTTTTGAACTAAAGATACTATGATGATGTAAAATTGTGTTTGTGTGTTGTATGTTTCTGAGAAAGAGTCAAAAATTCAGTTTTTGGTTCCTAAGTCTCTCTTCTGGGAGTCACAATGCCAAATAAATAGGTACATAGAGAGGCCCTTTGAAAGTCCCAAGCTCAGGAGAAAAAGCACAAGGTGTGCACAGAGCCCAATCAAGGGTGTGGAGGCCTTGATCTTTGGAAGATCGGAAACTCATGAGAGACAGTGCAGAACTACACAGAGCAAGTGCAAGAAGTGTGCAGGAAACCATTTAAGTCCAAAGCTCAAGAGGGAAGCGAAAGTGAGCACTGGATTTCACTTCAACAAGTGGTGAAGCTCAGGAGGTAAAATGTGTGCAGAGTTTCAAGTGGGAACATCAAGAGTGTGAAATCCCTTTAACAAGAATTAGTGGACGGGATCTGATCGTGAGGATTTGAAATCCCCACAACCATCCGATCAGACTAGAGTAGCGCACATGTTAACCCCTGAGTCCTTCAAACTTCGTGACTTCGGCATTTGGAACAGTTAACGATGCTGGGAGATGCAGAGACCCAAATTTCTGAAGACCGGAATTAATCCCAACCGTAGATCGTTAGATAAGAGTGAACCGTAGATCTCTGATTTATTCAAGATTTGGCACTCTGACTAGCTTGAGACATAGTTTCTAAGGGTTAAGAAAACCTTTAAGTTTGAAGTCCTAGAGTGAAGCAAAGGTGTATATCTAGTGATCGAACGAGAGTTGTTAGATCTACGATCTTGCGTCCTTCGGAGGTTTGGTAGTTCAGCACTCCAGAGAAATTGAGTCATTGTTTCAAAAATTGAGGAACTCCTGGAGTCCCGAATTCTGAAGTGGACGTCACCCATTGATCCAAGGAAAGTTTAAGCTATTAGATTCTTGATCCCTTCGGGAGTTTGGCAATCTAGGTGAAATAGTTTAAAGTTGAGGATACAGAGAAAACCCCAAAGCCTGGAGTTATGGAGTAGATCTCCACCGTAGATTCTCTCGTGAGGAGAATCCCCATTAATCATCTGATTAAGTTTATAATCATTAACGAAGTAAATTGGAAGGGTAGGGTAAACCTACATTTGTCATTCAACCTTTGTTTATGACCGAATTTGACCAGTAACACTCTGGGTGAAAATCACTGTTGAAGTTGAAGAATCCTTTGGAGCATCGGAGTCCTGGAGCTCTGAATAGCACCTTTTGGGGCTAGCACTAGGGTCTAGCCCGCAGTCACATGCATAATTGTTAAGGAAAAATGGATAATGCATTACAGGTTAAAAAAAACAATTCAAACTCCATAATAGAAGAAGAAAAACAGTGAACCATCGAGTTCTAATCTCTTAGATTCACAACTTGACAACAGTCCTACAAATTTTTCCCAAAAACCAAAAGTTTACAACGATAGGTAAAGGTTATGATACGTCCTTAACCTATCCATAAATACTATTAGATTCATATTATAAACAATTTCAAACATGCATCCCACAATCCCAAAAATTTGGATTTATAATACAAATTATACAGAGACTCCACGCTACTAACAACTTCAGATTTATCAAAAAAATCAACAAAGAATACACGATATGAATTCGGATTTAACAAAATTTAACAGAGGTCCATAATACAAATGAAATTGAATTGACATAAAAATTCAACAGAGAATCCACGAATACAAATTCGGACTTAATTCCTTATTTTACTAGAGAACAAGACACTATTAAATTTCTTTAGATAATCTCAACTAAAAAAAACTCTGATCATACGAACTTCAAATATGGATGAAAATACAAATTTTGAAACATAGGTCATACACAATAAAAACCTGAGTTTTACAATGAGGATCAAGCCACTCAAATTTAGAGTTTGGAAAACTCCTGAAATTACAGCAAAAATTGTAAACACTGTAACTATTATTCGTTTGAAAGCAATTGTAACAAATTGGCATTCATACTTTCTAGAGACTCTACAATGGCCATAAAAAATCTAACATACTAATATACTCGTACTACAAATAAATGCAGAATATAAAAATATTGGGACCAATGAAGGTTGTGAAATGAAGATTCCCTTCAAGTCTTGTGCTCCTCTGTTCTCTTGCTTGTTAATCAACAAAACTTCACCAGTACCTCACAGCCAATGCTAGGGAAACTCTTCTTCCCCCTTAGCCCCCCAAGCCACAAAGGGTCCAAGCACAAAAAATAGAATACAATAGCTTCCAAGCTTGCCTCACAAGAAAAATCTTGCACTCTTTTCACAAGCTTGGAATCCCAACTCTCACAAGTAAAACACAATCAAATCAAAATTCAGAAGAATAAGAGTGCTCAAAAGGTCCCATCGCGTTCCCTTCTACATCATTTGTTTTATAGAAATTTCTTCACTGACACATTTCCACATGCACAAATAATTAACTTTTTAGTTTAAATCAATTATGATTATTCACCCACACACTTGTCATACTCTCCCCAAGTTGCACAAGTAATTACCAAATTTTGTTTTATTTAAAAATCCAAGTTCTCTCTTAGTTGTCCATGTGTTCCCTAATATCTCATTAAAGAGTGTCTCCTAACTAGATCTTAGTAAGAGTTGGATTAGGAGTCTTCTTCTAGTTAGACTAGTGGTAGGTTGGCTCAAGATTCTATTCTATGTACACCTAATCCTATTTTCTCTCTTAGTTGTCCATGTGTTCCCTAATATCTCATCAAAGAGTGTCTCCTAACTAGATCTTAGTAAGAGTTGGATTAGGAGTCTTCTTCTAGTTAGACTAGTGGTAGGTTGGCTCAAGATTCTATTCTATGTACACCTAACCTCTCAAGTTATTATTTATTTCTATTTAAAAATCCTTTTTTATTAATTTCATGCACACATGTGCATTTTATCCAATCTTTATATTTTACTCACCTTTTCCTAGAATTTGATTTATCTCAATTCTTTTAATATTTTAATTAGTCCCCAAATTAAACTTAGACTTAGGCTTAGACTCTTGTTAGGATATTCAATTAATAATCTATTGTTTAATTAATTATTTAATTCAACAAGGTCTAATCATTTCAACGTTTTCTAGGCCACCTAGATTTATTGACTCAAGTTTAATTACGCGACATTCCCTTTAAGATGCAGCTCTGTGCTCCAAGGGTGACACTCACCTTAGACTTGTTTTGGAAGTTTGCCCTACCCTTGGAGTCAATACTCCACTCGGTCGACCTTGTGAGAAACTAAGGGCTTCTAAGGAATAAGGACTCTGACTTATTGCATGCTCCTTAGAAATCTTCGTAAGCGACTGTCTCAATCAGCCCTCATGGCATCGTGGACCTTTTGAACTAGGTAAGCGTTAACCTATCATTCATAGCACGGAGGGAGTTCTAGTAGTCTATGACAAGGATGTTGCCACACATCTCCCTCAAATGTTTGATTTTTCTGCATGCCCCTCTACTCCTTATGTGAGTCGGATTAGCAAGCATCGTCAAGCCTGCATTCACTGACAAAAACCGTATCAACAATCCATATACATAAATCACACTGAAATAAATCATACATCACACATGCGTAATAATGAAATACTCAAACAAATACAATCCACTCCCTGACTCAATCCGGAGTCCAAGGAAGTTCATTCATTCCATCGGAATCCACAACCTGTCATATGTCCTGCAAACTCAGGAAAACTCGTTAATAGCATCTATGAAAATACTGTGGAAAACCAAACATGTGTGAATGTTGGATTTGATGAACCTTTTGAAATAAAAGGTAATGTATGTATTTATGTTATTAATTAAAATGGATAGTGTTTCATAACTATTGAAAGGGGGGTTTGCCAAGATAGATCACGATGCTATGAGAGAGATGGTGAGGGGAACCAAAAATGGTTGAGATGACCCCCACCAAACCAGTACCTTACTGGATTTAATTGCTCAGACCCATAATAGTCCTATGACCCAGAAATGAATTACCAGTGAGGATGGTAGTTGAAAAATCCCTCCTCAAGAGTTAATGAGGCGATGGGGTAGAGTACCCATTTGCAAGGCTTCTGGACCTGACCACGAGCTAGGGATTCAGACCCACGCAATCATGTTGAGGAAGGAAAGAAGGGAAGTAATTAGGGAGGGAGGGTGGGCAGAGGATATATGCAAGAGAACGGAGTGGAGATACCAATCTCCGAAAGAGAAAAGAGCTCTTGTAGCTCTCTAGTTTGAGGGAGAACTGAGAAACAAGATCGTTCTAGGTGCAAGAATATGCTAGCATAATTTTCAGTCCAAGCTGATAAACAAGGCTGACGAGTGACTGTGGAAGTACTCGTTCCAGACCCCCTTTCTTGGTACAGAGGAAATCGTTTTCCAAGTTCCTGTGGGAAGAGGAGAGTAACCTCTGTCACTGACTATTGTTCAGCAAGAAGAAAGAGTCTCTCTTAGAGCATCGTGGTCTATCTAGGGGGTGACCAGCAGTAAATTCATTTAGGATTGGTTGTGTCTATGGTTAGGTGGAAACAGGAACCCCTTTCAGCAGTTGCTTCATGATTTGGGTTTCTGATAATTATTTTCATACTCCGTGTACTAGAATGGAAATGATGATTGAATATACATTTCTATGACTAAATTTTGTATCCAATGATTAAGGTAGAAATGTTCATGGTATTCCATGCTTTTGAATAGTCTTCTGGTTGCCTCAGCTTAGTCGTTAAAGGTTTATGGAATGTGAGTATGAAAGAGAGTCGGAGTAGGATTAACTAGAATGCTTAAGCCCTATCGACCTCTCAAATTCACCTCTGCGGGAATACTAATTTCGAACTCGGTGGAAGGAGTTTTCCTCCTTTCGACCCTTCATCTGTGTGACCGAGGGCCCATATGACCAAGGTATGGGAACCTTGTGCCGGGCCGAAAGGAGATAAACCTTTATGGCTTTGGGACTCCGGGAGTTAAGAACTTTAGGGTGTTATGACCTTACCACTTTCAAACAAGACGAAGGCAACTTATTTCTACGGTTACCCACGAGATCGACCGACATGTAGCGGTGTCCCTAACTGTAATAGATGGACTTGTCCCACTGTTAAAACCTGACCCACTTAACAATCACAAAGTAACACGATTCACAGATCTGAGAGAGATCAGGAGTCTCCCTGGTTGTTGGATCTATGTCGAGTTCAATCTGGCGTTGACTACTTTGGGAGAACAGAGGTGTCAAAGCACCAAATTCCCCGAACGTCGAAGTCACGAATTGATGTGAGTCATGGATCTGGGGAGTCTATTGAGAACCCTTCATAACCGTGTGATCAACCAGTGGAGGGACTCGCGTACGGCACTTCGACGAAGTCCCACTCTGAGAGAAAGGGAGTGTGAAGCGGGTGGAACCCCCAAACACCAAACTCATGAAGTCACGAGGTTCGGTGATCCAAGGACCATTTAGAATCACCTCTGACCATTAGATCTAGACCCTCGTTAGACTGACATTGACCACTCTGGGAGTAACAAGGAAATCACATGGCAGATCTCTCGAATGTCGAAGTTTCGAAGCAACAGAGGTTGTATATCTATGGATCTACATGGACGGATCTCGACCATGAGATCTAAGAAGAACCATGATTGATGTGACACGTGTCACCTTGATTCGTACGTCTCACAAACCCTATTTTCCCATTAGAACATGACATGTGTCACCCACTGACGAGGCCATGTACCATCCTCGCCTTGCAGCGTGTCACCCCCTGGCACTAGTTCGCTTGGTCCATATGGCGGGTGGAGTACTCGGGACCCACTTGTCATTACCTCTACATTCAATATGCCACCACGTGCAAGGGTTGACCCTTCGGGAGTTCGGGACCTCGGGACTCCAGAGGTTTGGGGTGCAGTGTCATAGATAATCTGAAAGGCCCAAAGTCCAAAGCCACATAGAGAGATTTTGGGCTCCTTCGGGAGTTCAGTATTTTTGGAATCTGGAGGATTTATGTGCAGAAAGGAAAAGAAGCATTGAGCGTCGAAGTGTCGAATGTCGAACTCCCCTCTAGCTTATGTGTTTGATGAGGATCGAGTCTCGCCATTGTATTGGACAGTGGATGGACTTCCACCGTGGATGTAGGAATTTGGAGATAGTACGAATGAGAAGGACCCATGTGGGCACCACGTGGCCCTTGACTAATAAAAATAGAAGAGCTTCAAGAAGCCATAACCTACAATCCAAAGCTCGGATTTGAGCCTCGGAACAGCCATTAGAAAGTTACGGGTGAGAAAAAGAAAATAGAAATCCTAGAAATAGGGTTCGATTTGTTTAAGGAAAGTGAAATTATGATGCCCCATCCCTTAAAAATAGTACTTAGGGGTTGAGTGCATTACAAAGTGGTATCAGAGCATGGAAACATCACTTGGCCTACTTGGGCTCATGAATGAGCCGTGTAAAATTCATATTAGAAAACTTATCGAAAACCACTATTGAAAAAAGGAATGAAACGTTCTGATATGGTTATATTCTTTTAAAATCCAAATTGTGTGTTGTTCATAAACTAACAGATAATTAACTAACATTAAATGTTTTAACATCACTCAAGCAGTCAGTGGACAACACGAAAACTACATCGTAAAGGATGGTGACACACCATGAATTGGGGGAAAGCTCCCACAATAGAAAGGAAGAATATGATGAGAGGAGGTCGATGCAAACCCCTCCAAATTTGGATGAAACCGTGAGAATCCTAATGGCGTAATTATAGAGTTGTAAGGCTGATAATGAAAGGATAATAAAAGAAAAGGAAAAGAAAATTGAAATTAATGTAGTCCTATTGTAAATCCTATCCAATATACAAAGGTAGCTGCAACATGGACCAACAGTCAGTCACATAGACAGACTTCATACTAAGAAAACTCCAATTCCACCTGAGATACAAAATCATGGACCTGAAATTGGCCACACAAGGAAGAGCACCTCAAAGAAGGCCCAAAATGGAGCCAAGAGACATCTAACGGAAGAATCCTCTGGTAAGGAAACTGACAACTCCAAGGAATCTTCTAGTGGAAAGACTAGTTCATGTTCCCAAGGGAGAATAAAGAAGAGTAAACATTCCAATATATGTGACCGTGAATATTTTAAGAGAGCCAAACCACCCACATTCGAAGGAGTAATTAAAAAAGGGGAAGAAACTGAAGTTTGGCTACTTGGCTTGAAGAAGTACTTCAGAGTCCATGACTACTCTAAAAACTTGAAAGCTCGAATATCCATTTTCAACTTGAATGGAAAGGCCTCCATTTGGTGGGAAGACCTTAGGAATGTGAAAGGAATCCACGAGAAGTACTTGTCATGGAAACAATTTCAAAAATAATTCAAGAAGAAGTATCTGTCAGAGAAATACTTTGATGGGAATACCAAGGAGTTCTATGAACTCAAGTTGGGACAACTCACAATAGATGAATATATCAACAAATTTCTTGAGTTTATGAGGTATGTTCCCTACATAAAGGATGAAAAGGTAAAGGTGCAACGATTCATTAGTTGATTGTCTCAGTCCTTTTGGGACAGAATTGAATTTGATGAGCCAAAGACCTTAGAAGATACTATCCGAAAGGCAAGGTATTGCTACGAGAAATTCAAGAATAAGACAAAACCTCATGAGGAAGGGGTTTAAATCCTCAATATTTAAGACAAAGGGGTTTAAATCCTCAATATTTAAGAACCATGGAAAAAATTCTAAGATGAGCCTTCCTACTAGAAGTGAATATCAGCAAAATTTTCCATCTCGGAGTGGTAATAAACCATTTGGGGCAACCCCAAGTAAGACTAATAACACAAAAATAGAACCCTTGAAATGTTGGAGTTGTGGAGAAGAACATCTTCTGAGGGACTGCCCACATAGGCAGCAGGACAATAGGAGGTTCTACAACATCCAGGAGGCTACCATAGTCAATGAGGTGGCTAGGAGCATGCCACAAATTTATGCATCCCTGGATAATAGACAAGCTAACCACCAAGCCTCAGTGGTGGAGATGGAAGGTATGATTTCTAACCATCTAGTTCCCATTTTAATTGACCCTAGTTCTAATATCATTTATGTTTCCCCTCAAACTGTTGAGAAATGTAAATTGCAGCAAACAAAACATGTTAAATCATGGTTGGTACAACTAGCCACTGGAACCAAAAGAAAGGTATCAGAGGTCATACCAGCATGCCAATTCATTATGAATGGATTACCCACCCAAGCCACCTTAAACATGCTCCCTTTTGGATATTATGACCTATAGATTGGCATGGACTGGTTGGATACCCATAAAACCAAGTTGGATTGTTACAATAAAACTTTGGAGTGTGAAGATGTAGAAGGGAGAAAAATAACCCTACAAGGGATTCAAAAGCTTGTCTCAGTGAGACAAATATCAGCCCTTCAAGTGAATAAGTATTGCATAAAAGGATTCCCTTTGTATGCAATACAAGTGTTGAACTTTGTTGAGGTCGATAAACCAATCCTAGAGGACCAGCCCAAATTAAGAGAGTATAAATATGTGTTTCTAGAAAAGGTACCAGGTCTACCTCCAAGAAGAGATATTGACTTTTCAATAGAACTTGTACCAAGAGCGGTGTGAGTGTCTAGAATGCCCTATAGAATGAGTACACCAGAGCTAGTTGAACTCAAAATACAACTAAAGGAGATGTTGGACAAAGGCTACATTTGGCCTAGTGTGTCCCCATGGGGAGAACCATCCTTGTTTGTGAAAAATAAGGATGGCACCCTCAAGTTGTGCATAGACTATAGACAACTCAATAAGATAATCATTAAGAACAAGTATCCCTTGCCAAGGATCGATGACTTGTTTGACCAATTAAGGGGTGCTACAATTTTCTCTAATATTGAATTGAGGTCTGGATACCACCAAGTCTAGATTAAGGATGAAGGCATCCACAGAACGGTCTTTAGGACAATATATGGGCACTATGAATTTGTGGTGGTGCCATTTGAACTCATCAATGCGCCAGCCACTTTTATGTTCTTAATGAATAATGTACTCAGTAAGTTACTGGATAGATTTGTGTTGGTTTTCATTGATGATATCCTAATCTATTCTAAGAATAGAGAAGAACATGAAGAACATCTCAAGTCAGTGCTTCAAGTGCTAAGAGAACATCAACTCTATGTTAAGTTTAGTAAGTGTGACTTTTTCCAGAAACAAGTACATTACTTAGGCCATGTCATTTCTGAAAAAGGAGTGGCCCTGACAAGATCAAATCAATTATGGATTGGCCTACCCAAAAGAATGTGTCTAATATCATATCCTTTATGGGCCTAGAAGGATACTTTATAAGGTTCATAAAAGGATTTTCCAAGATCGGTTTCCCAATCACTTCCCTTCAGAAAAAGGGAATTAAATCCATCTGGACATCAAAATGTGAAGAGAGATTCCAAGAGCTAAAATACCTTCTAACCAATGCACCTGTGTTGAATATTGCATACTCAAACAAGGACTTCCTTGTGTGTACAGATGCCTGCAAGGAAGGGCTCGGAGGAGTCCTTATGCAACAAGGACATGTGATTTGATACGAATCCAGAAAATTGAATGAGCATGAAATCAATTATGTGACCCATTATCTGGAGTTGGCTACCATAGTACATGCTTTAAAAATGTGGAGGCATTACCTCCTAGGTAGAATATTTGTACTTATGACAGACCATAGTGGGTTGAAATATATGTTTAATCAACCAAAACTCAATTCTAGACAAGCTAGATGGATGGCTCTCCTTAGTGAGTTTGATTTTGAGATCAAGCATATAAAAGGAAAAGAAAATAGGGTGGTTGATTCCCTTAGCAGAAGCATGAAATTGATTCACTTGACAGTTGTAGGCACCTTTGAATCAGACGTCAAGGAGAGAGTCAAAAGTGCACAAGAAAAAGATTCATTTTTCAAAACTGTGAAATCATACTTATAGCAAGAACCCATCGGGCTGAAGTATGAGGGTTATCAAATGTTGAATGATGGTATGCTAACTTACAAAGGTAGGTTGTATATCCCAAATTCTGCTGACTTGAAGAGGTTCATAATGGTTGAACTATACAAAATACCATATATTGGTCATCTTGGTTATCAGAAAATGATCATGGCCACTAGGAAGCTATTTTATTGGCCTGGACTGAAAAAGGACATAGATAATTACTTAGATAAATTCCTAGAGTGTCAACAAGTTAAAGCAAAGCATCGGCATCCAGCATGGTTGTTGCAACCCTTACCAATCCTAGTATAGAAATAGGAAACCATATTCATGGATTTCATCACAGGGTTACCAAAATCAACCAAGCAGAATGACGCCATCATGGTAGTTGTGGAAAAACTGAGCAAGGACGTTCACTTTATTCCTTTCAAATCAACTTGAAAGGAAATAGATATTTCCATTATTTTCATGAGAGAAGTATTTAGACTGCATTGAATGCCTAAGGAAATCATATCTGACAGAGATACAAAATTTACTTCAAACTTTTGGAAATCTCTATTTGTTGGTTTTGAAACTAAATTGTTATTCAATACAACCTATCACCCTTGAACTGATCAACAGAAAGAAAGGGTAAACCAAGTGTTAGAGGACATGTTAAGGATGCATGTAATGCATCATCCCAAGAAGTGGGAAGACTACCTACCACTGGTATAGTTTGCCTACAACAATGGTTATCAAGAGTCACTAAAGATGAGCCCCTTTGAGGCCCTCTATGGTAGACAATGCAATATTCCAATCAGCTAGAATAACCACGTAGACAGAATTACAATCGGACCATATATGCTAAAGAAAATGGAACAAAAAGTAATTCATATAAAACAAAATATGAAAATAGTTCAGGATAGACAGAAACGTTATGCAGATAGAAAGAGGAATCCTAGAGAGTTCAAAGAAGGGGATCATGTGTATCTCTGAGTTAGACCCGGGAAAATCACCTTGAGAATGGGAACTTGTGCCAAGCTGGCACCGCGGTATTGTGGACCCTTTGAAATCTTGGATAGAGTGGGGCTTGTAGCATATAGATTAGCATTTCCTCCCACGGTGAAGGCACATAATGTTTTCCATGTTTCGTTACTGAAGAAATATGTACATGATTCTAATCATATAATTGATTGGTTTGCGATTCAGGTGGAACCAGAGGGAGAATTCCTACCAGAACCACAATGCATAATAGACAGGAAGGAAATCCCACTCAGGAATAGAACAATTGCACAGTTCAAAGTGTAGTGGAAACAATATGTTCAAGATGAAGCTACATGGGAAATGGAGGATGTCATGAAACAGGAATTACCCATTTTTGTTTACTTATGTACATACAAAGCACCTCGACAGATAGAACATCGAGGGAGATGTTCATTTAAGCGGGAGGGGATTTTAATACCCCTGTTTCCCCCAGCTTGTAAATATAACTATAACTTGCCAAAAGTCAGTGGTAGACTAAACATGTGTGAATGTTGGATTTGATGAACCTTTTGTTATAAAAGGTAATGTATGTATTTATGTTATTAATTAAAATGGATAGTGTTTCATAACTGTTGAAAGGGGGGTTTGCCAATATAGATCATGATGCTATGAGAGAGATGGTGAGGGGAACCAGAAATGGTTGAGATGACCCCAACCAAACCAGTACCTTACTGGATTTAACTGCTCAGACCCAGAATAGTCCTCTCACCCATAAATGAATTATCATTCAGGCTAGTAGTTGAAAAATCCCTCCTCAAGAGTTAATGAGGAGATGGGGCAGAGTACCCATCTGCAAGGCTTCCATACCTAACCACAAGATTTGGATTCGGACCCACGTAATCATGTTGAGGAAGGAAACAACGGAATTAATTGGGGGGGAAGAGGAGATCTGCGAGAGAGCAAAGTGGAGAGACGAATATCCAGAAGAGAAAAGAGATCTTGCATCTCTCTGGTTCGAGGGAGAACTGAGAAACAAGATTGTTCTGAGCGCAAGAACTTCTGGTAGTGTTTTCAGTCCAAGCTAATAAATGGGGCTAACGAGTGATTGTGGACGTACTCCTTGCAAACCCCCTTGCTTGTTACAAAGGAAATTGTTTTCCAAGTTCCTATGGGAGGAGGAGAGTAACCTTTGTCCATGACTGTTGCTGAGCAAGAAGAAAGAGTCTCTCTTATAGCATTGTGGTCTAGCTAGGGGGTGGCCAATGGTAAATCCATTTAGGAGTGGTTGTTCCTACGGTAGGGTGGAAACAGACACCCCTTTCAGCAGCAGATTCACGATTATGGTTTCTGATAAGTATTTTCATACTATGTGTACTAAAATGGAAATGATGATTGAATATACATGTCTATGACTAAATTTTGTATCGAATGATTAAGGTAGAAATGTTCATGGTCTTTATGTAATTGCATGTTTTTGAATGGTCTTATGGTTGCCTCAAATTAGCCTCTAAAGGGTTATGAAACGTGGTTTTGCAAGAGAGTCGGGGTAGGATTAACTGGAATGCTTAAGCCCTGCCAACCTCTCAAATTCACCTTTGTGGGAATACTAAGTTCAAAGCTTGTGTAAGGAGGGTGCCTCATTCAGAACCTTCACCTGTGTGATCGAGGGCTCATTCCCATGGCCTTAACCAATTCTTGGCTAAGATTTAAGCATGTTTCCCATGATAATTTTTGGAGGACCCATATGACCAAGATCTGGGAACCCTGCATCATATTGAAAGGAGCTAATCCTTTTTGGCTTCGGGAATCTGGGAATTCGTAACTCCGAGGTGTTATGACCTTACCACTTTCAAACCGGTCGAAGGAAAATTATTGCTACGGTTACCCACGAGATCGACCGACATGTAGTGGTGTCCCTAACCATAACAGATGGACTTGTCCCTTGTTAAACCTTAACCCACTTACCAAACGCGAAGTAACACGAGTCGTAGATTTGATGGAGATCAAGGAGTCTCCCTGGTCATTGGATCTACGCCGAGGTCATTCTGTTGTTGACTACTTCGGGAGAAAAGAGGTGTCAAAGCACCAAAGTCCCCGAATGACGGAGTCATGAATTGATGTGATTCATAAATCTCGAGAGTCTGTTGAGAACCCTTCTTAATCATCTGATCAACCACTGGAGGGACTCGTGTATAGCACTTCGGTGAAGTCCCACTCTGAGAGAAAGGGAGTGCAAAGCGGGTGGAACCCCCAAATGTCGAACTCACGAAGTGACGAGGGTTGTTGATATGAGGACCATTCGGAATCCCCTCTGACCATTAGATCTAGATCCTGGTCAGCTCGGCGTTGACCACTCCGGGTGTAACAAGGAAATCACACAGCAGATCCCTCGAACACCGAAGTTGTGAAGCAATGGAGGTCGTAGATCTACGGATCTACGTGACTAATATTGACCATGATATCTAAGGAGCATTGGAAGGTTATCATTCTAGAGTGGCATGGCACACTAACGTCTCCTAGAGTGATGTGGACCCACAATTGGCGTGCCACATGTCACCTTGATTTGTACATATCACAAACCTTATGTTCCCATTTGAACGTGACATGTGTCACCCACTGACTGGGCCACGTGACATCTCTTCCTTGCAGCGTTTCACCCCCCTGGCAGCGGTTCGCTTGGTCCATATGGCGAGTGGAGTACTCGGGACCCACTTGTCCTTACCTCTGCATTTAATACGCCACCACGTGCAAGGGTGGACCCTTCAGGAGTCTAGGACTTCGAGACTCCAGAGGTTTGGGTGTAGTTTCGTAGATAAGCTAAAAGGCCCGAAGGTCAGATCCACATTGTGAGATTTCAAGCTCCTTCAGGATTTCAGGATTTCAATACTCCGAAGGATTTGCGCGCAGAAAGGAAAAGAAGCGTTCAACACCAAAGTGTCAAACGTTGAACTCCCCTCTAGCTTATGTGTTCAATGAGGATCAAGTCCCACCGTTGGAATGGATGGTGGATGGACTTCCACCATGGATGTAGGAATTTGGAGACAGTACGAATGAGAAGGACCCATGTGGGCGCCACGTGGCCCTTGAATAATAACAACCAAAGAGCTTTGGGAGGCCATAACCTGCAATCTAGAGCTCATATTTGAGCCTGGGAGAAGCCATTAGAAAGCTACGGGTGAGCATAAGAGGATGGAAATATCGGAAATAGGGTTATAGATGTTTAAGGAAAGTGAAATTATGATTCACCATCGCTTAAAAATAGTACTTAGGGGTCGGGTGTGTTACAACATGGCACTTGCCACCTAGCCCGTTGGACCCTCTTAGCCAACGGCTCTATTCACTTGGGCCAGTCTTTGTCGCCGTCAAGGTTCCCTCCCATGGAGGTGTCTTCTCCCCAACTAAAATTTCAACGATGCTCTCTATTGGTTCACTTCTCCAATCTGACAGTTCTCAGCGTTCACCATCCAACGAATTTGATCATGTCAGCACCTTTAAAGTGCATGGCATTTAACACCCACCCTTTCATCCTCTTGTGCCCCAATGATGACACATCTAGATATGATGGTCTACATCTCAACTTGTCATCAATCGGCGAATGGCCA
>JASDQU010102817.1:103873-116504 GCA_032191745.1 Picea mariana
CCTTGTTCTCATAAGTGATCTTGGTGAATCAAAAATATTGAAGAGTTCCAAAACACATCTTTCAACATACCTTTATCAAACATAAATTGGATCATGACCCCAATGTGAACCCTTAAAAATATATCTAGTAATAAACACACTTTATTCCTCCTTTGCGAGGTCACAAAAAATTAATGGTGTTGGTTAGGATTTCAAGATAGGTATCCAAATAAATCCACACTATAATTTCTCATATGAAACATATAATGTGTCTTAAGGCACTTTAAAATCCTATCCCTCAAGTGTGCACAAATACAAGGAAAGAAGATACCTTGTGGAGTCATATGGTGAGGTCTTATTGTTACTACAATTCTCCTTGATCCACCTAACTCTTGTTTGAATTTGGCTCGTGATTGCTCGAATCTAAGATTCCCTTGCCCACACTTAACAAAGGTAACCTAGTAGCCAAAACCTAGGATTTCCACATAGGTAGAATTTGTGGGTTGCATTTGCACCTGAGGTAAATAGCATTGGTTGTTAAGAAGTGTCACCAATTTCATCAGGACATATCCCCAATACCCCTCACTATAAATGACTCAGTCACACATTCACTAGTTCTCCTTGGTCTCTTTAAACCCCATTATTGAAACTCTTGGAAGGCCTAGTGTTATTTTAGAAAAATGATGTTAGGTCTCACAAAACACATGTTTTTCTTTTTTCATACCATCATGCAAAATTCATCCTATCGGTACACACTTCTTTAACATGAAATACAAATATTGTTGCATAACTAGATTAATTTGTTTAGTTTAATTCGCATATTTTTCTTTGACTAGGCCATTGTTTGGAGAAACACAAGCTAATAGTCATACACTTGAAGTTCACACACAACCTGCAAGTTAGGAATCATAGGAGACCCTTTGGAACTCCCTCATTCCTAATGCCTACAAGGCCTTCCACCAATGTTGGGAGGTGTCCCCGATATTTCTACATTAAGAGCTAGACCACCCGCAAATTCACCTTTTAGTGCAACTTTATTAGGCTCAACCTTACTTGGGTCTTCCTTGTTAGGATCAACTACTTGTGGTAACCCTTGTAGAAGCTCATCCTCATCAAGAGATAGCTCCTAGCAATCAATCCTAATGGTGGATGTTCCACCACCACCCCCACCACCCCCCCATATACCCAATCTGACGTATATGGATTCTATTAATCTTCCATATTTGACAAAGCTCACCGATAATCACATTTTATTTGATCCATCTAGGCCACCCATGCCAACCAAGCTACCCTTAGATATCCCAAAATTTGAGAAGAATCCAATTAAAGACCCAACTAATCATATCATGACATTCCATATCCAATTATCTTCCAACAATATCATTGATGATTCTATCTAGTTAGAGTTTTTCCAAAGAACTCTAACTAGGCCATCAGCTAAATGGAACATTAACAAAATAGTAGGATCACAAGCCAATTTCTCATCTCTCATGAATGAATTATTGACCTTTTTCCAGTGATCATTTTTTCATGACAATGGTTTGGAAATTATTACTCATTGTTGACAAACCACTTTCACACACATCGTGGATCATATCCATGAGTCGCATTGGAGATGTATCCTATGAAAAGTCAAATTCAAGGATAGGATCCTCTTGGATTGGTTCTTGAAATAACGTTTTCCTATGATTATCAAAGACATGACCAAAACCATGCCCCAAACTAAAGATGAGGCCATACTCAAATCCCAACACTTTGAATTGATATATTCCCAATCTAGGTACCTTTAGATAGTCATCCCAGATGCCCCTCTCCCTCAACCGTTTGAATGAGAAAATATAGGGGCATCTGATTGTGCGAATGGATTGGTTGGGTCTATGACTCACTTCAACCAACCTTATGGAACCCCATCCCTATACGGAACCATCCACTGTGGATCCATTATGGTGGAGCCTCCACACATTAAAATGTGGTTGGGACATCATGTGTGCCTAATATTATGTCACACAACCCTCCTTCCCAAATACAGGGTGAAAACAACCCGCCACATTTAGTGACCAACATGCCCCCCCTAAAAATTGCATACTACCCCACACATGCATGAGCCCTCCTATAATATTTAAAACTACAGTTGAAGGATATCTACCTCATATAATCAATATGGGAATATTGCACCGAATAACTCATACTACTTATTCCCTGGACCCCCACAAGCTATTGTTGCACCACCATAGTATCAGTAGCATGTTGGCATAAATTTCACTCAACCTTCACCAACTCAGTAGGTTCAAGCATTTGAGAAATTGAACTTAGTTAATCCTACCAATCAACAAAACAACAGTAAAATGAAAGGAAATAACAAACAAAAATGAAACTAGGGGAAAGAGGACAGTCCCCCGAACCAAAAAAAAATTCTAGAGGTAATGTTAATGTTGGTAACCAAAACCAAAATCCTAGCAACAACAACAACCAGTAGAAACAAGGGAAGAAAAATAATCTTAGAACCAACTTCTCTTATGAATTATGTGACAAGTATGGTCACTATACTCACCACTACCCCAAAATTTTAGATTTCAAATGGATGAAGGAATCGATGTCCAATAAAGGTCATACTACCCCACAGAGAATAGCACCTCCCCAACAAAACTTCCCTCAACCATCACAATCAACAATCTTCCACAACCCCTTCCCTCAGTAAGGAGTTGTTGCTACCTAGAAGGAAACTAGTACCTCCACATAGTCCTTAGGATAGTATCAACCTCCAGGTCAAACTCAACCTAAATATCTTGTCTTCCATAATATCGACATGAACTCAATATGTATTCACCTCCAAACCTGCAACTGTGAGTATCGTATACCTCCTAACTCCATTATGACCACCTTAGATGCCACCCAACTAAGAGAAAGCACTCCTTTGATGATCCCACATCCCAATTCTAACCCTACTCCTTGAGTACCAAAGGCACCTCTTAGGAATACTTCTCATAACCCTCATGTAAGGGACACTCATAGCTACAACATAGTCAATGACCTAGCTTAGTCTCTTGTATCCATGTCAGTGTTAGAGGTCCTATAAGCATATCCTTCATAAAGGAAATATATATTTTCAAAATCAGGAATAGTCAACCCCTCTAATTTATGCCTCATCACATTCAGTTTGTACAAATAAAAACATGAACTCCCATCTCTAGTAGCATTCCAAATCCTAGTGAAAATCAGAAACATCACCATTCACTGATGCATTATAGATGAAGGAGTGTCTACTTGCATCATGTCCAAAAATGTATCGAAAAATATGGGTTTCCCTTAGCTTACCCCATCTGCTATAAACCTTTAGGATTATGATGGCCACCCATCTCAACCTAAATCTCTTTATCAAAAATTCCTCATAGAGATAGCAGGAAAAGCTATCTTGTTCAACATCAAGGTCATCGATGCACCATTGGACTAGGACATCATTTTAGGACGTAGTTACATGTATACTATGAAATAAATTACTTATTCAATGTTTTGAATGAAGATGTTACCCAATAATGGGAATGTCATCAGTCTCGACCATATTACACACTATGTACCCTAGCCAACACCCAACTTAGACAACATTCTTCCCATCATTGGGAAGAACAAGATTTCTTGTCATACTTGTAAATGGGTCCTAGGATTTTAAAATACTCCACACTTCTTGGAACTTATCATGGTGACCCACCCTAAGTTTCACCACTAAACTCTACCCAAGTTTATAGCATAACATCAGTTATGACGGAACCATATTCTCCTTCATCTATCCCAGGATTTGCATCCATGTATGACCCACGCCTCTCACTTAGGGGGTAGTCAATCCCATCACTCATATATCATTATTCTTCCCACCACTAGGAGTGATGGTCCATAATGTGATGGGAGCACTATCTCTCCCAAACCTCACCTTGGGGATACATGTGTGGTACCTCAAACCTCCACAAAAAACATCGAACCCATCCCACATAATTTTGCACCCAATATATCCCACGGTCAATTCAAAAAAAAATGGGATTGGAAAATTATCTAGAGGAAAGACCAAAGAAACTAGGGGAAAGACTAAGAAATTTGGGGGAAATCATCTAGACACTCCTTGTGTTCCTCCACCCTATTCTCTATGTGACACCCTAGGTCATGCCACAAACCTATTCCCCATGCTTCAAAGGAACTTCGAAACCTTCTCCATCTAGAGTGAATAGCATCATTGTTTCCTACCCCTTCTTTTGTGGGAACTTCCCAAACCCCCATGAAGGATCCTACCCTAGTGCACAATAAAACATTACTTACAAACCATCCATGATCCATATGCTCAACATATGGGCACTATGCTCATCACTATCTAGATCTAGCTTAGTTCTAGTCCATATTGGCTGTAATTCATCAAACGAATGTTCCATATCAACCCATCACTTATTTACAACTACTATCATAGCCACCACTGGTCAAAAAACATGGATCATCTATTTTTTTCTTCATGTCCACATTATTGAACTCATATAATAGTTTCCCATCTGGTATGTTGGGACAGCAAAATAATGGCAAAGGAGAATAGAGGATTCGAAAGCAGTGGTGGTGTCTAAAGACAATGTTGCACTGAAGCACAAATAATCTTTATAATCTGATGATCATATAATGATCTAATGGGTCATCTATAAAAAGGTATGGTCATGGACCAAACCAAACAACCATGGATCGTATCAGTTGTACCTATCCATAAAATGTGGATCTGGAATCCAAAGTGGACATGGTCAACTCATTAGTTTAGTCGGCGATCAGACCCAAGAATTTTTCAACTCCCTTAATCCAAAAAGGTGAGATTTACCAAGGAACCCAATGTTCAAACACCCCCTCTCCCCGTAAACTTAGATTGGAGGAAAACAAATTACATAACACACATCTTTCCCCCCTTAAATTTGTTCCAATTGCAAAAGATGATCAAAGATTGTACAAAAACACTCTTGAAGAACTCTGAACATTGTCACCAACAACACTAATCAAATGCAAAAATGAAGTCATCCAATGCAAAAATGGTTGCAAAATTGTTGTCCAAAACATAGTCCCAGTCGGTCAGTCGACTAGACAACAAGACAACATGAGACAATCGATCAGTCAAATCAATAAGAAATGCACCAAGTTGGTCTTTTTCAATCCAACAGTCTATGTATCCCAATAGTATTTTTATAAGGTAGTATAAGCAGTATTACATATCCCAACAACACATTCGAACATGGTTCGGTCAGTCTTATCAAATCCAAGTTGATTCAACAAAGAGTCGAGTCATTATTTGGGTTTACACATCAAAAAATTAAAGTATTAACCCCCCATAAACATAACTAATGGGATCGATAAGTATCAACAATAGATCTCAATCAAAAACTAGTTGAAAAATACTCAGTTGAAACCTCCAGTCGACTATCATCTTTGGTTGAACCTTAGTCAACCAAAATCCTAGTCAAACTTCAGTCGAATGTCATGTTAGGTCAATCCTCGGTCAACCACTTCCAAGAAAATCAGTAAGGAAGAGGATCATTGCCCAACTTTACAGCTAATGATACACAATGATATGAAGTCCTAAATCATCTTTTTAGATTCTCCCATGACCATTCATCAACCCAACCAAAGTCTATCCTGGTAGACGGCACTAGTCCATGGTTATTTCTTTCACATATCTTATTCAAAGATTTGAAAGAATGACTGTGATTGCTTCGATTTTTATGATGAGCTTGATGATAGGGCATATATTTATATGTTGGTTGATAAAAGGAAGTAGGCTCAGAGTCTGGTTCACTTACAAGAGTAGAACAACATAGCATATCAACAAAAATATCATATGTAACAACATGCTCAAATCCTAGCATGTTAGGAATAACCAACTCGTCAATATGTTCAAAAAAATCAAGGGTAGTTTTCTCTTTTGGAAAACCAATATGAACTCCACCTACAAAAAACAAAACTTCCCTAGTTGTAGCAAGACCAAGTGCAGGCAGGGAGACAACAACAACATTATATCCAAGAAATGTTCTTGGTGATTTCATCTCAAGGGTAATAGGAACAACAATACCATGTCCATTCTTCTGAAATCCTCTGGTATAGCCCATATTGCTTTGAAGTCAGGACCCAATACCAATAATGTATTTTTCAAAGTTGGGAGAAACAACATAATCATTAGTCTACTTACAAACAACTAGAGTATCAAAGGTGGAAGAAGTAACATGTGATCATGATAGCTCAACAACAACAATCTTCTTCTCAGCATTATGCAGCCGATGAACTTCATCTTCAAGGTTCTGTTTACAATCCTATAAGACTTAAATAGTCACATCCTTCTCAGTCAGTGGAAAAAATAAGGCATAATATTCTTTCATAGCTAGATATTCATCATATAGACGATCGTTATCAGCTTGAATATGATCATCTTCTTCATGAAGCTCATCAACAAAAGCCTGTAAATGGGAAAATTCATCTGCTATTTGAGTATTGGATTCTTCCAATCACAAAGGTTTGTCTTCAATTCATCATTTCCTGAATTAGAGAGATCTTTAACTTCTTTCTGCAAATCATCGACAAGGTTAGTCTTCTCCTTAAGTTCAACTAAAGAATTATGGAAAATTGTTTCCATGGCACTCTCCAGGATAACAATCTTCTTGGATTCCTCAATGGTAGCATTCTAGAACAAAAATGATTCAACCTTCAACTGAGTTTTCAAGCCTTCATTCCCTGATTTTTATGAAATGACTTCTTGACGAATCTAATCAACATATTTCTTCTCATGGAATTCCTACAATCTTTTACCCATTTTGAGATATATTGTTGGTCAACAATGTTAATAATGTGTAACAACCCCTCTATTACGACATAAAAGTAAGTGGGCACAGTAGTGGTATTTTTTTTTTTTTTAAACATCAAAGAACAAATATTAGTAGACATTAACATACTTCAATATTACAAATTAATTTCTCATTACATCCCATAAGGCAAGTCCCATTATACAACATCATTGTTACCAACAGATTAAATCATAACACAAATCCATCCAAGATATCTACCCATCCAACCTACCTGCAAGGTTAGGACCACCAAGACACATAATCAACGCTCAAGTCTAGGATTCATCCGATTGATTTTGACCATTTAATATCTCAAGAATAGCGACTGTTTTGAGGAACAAGGAAGTATCTAATTCCCAAAACTTCAATCTATTCAGAAGTTCAACTAGAATTACCAGCATTCTTAACTAAAATTTCTTCAAAGAGCACAGAAAATCTGATAACGTGGTCACTACCTACATAACTCAATTGTATGTTATTGCAATAATTCAATATCTTACTATTTAAAAGAATAGGAAAGAAATTCAATAACATCATGACATAAGATTAAACGGTAAAACTAGAAACCCTTAAGTAGGTAATCTATCATTAATGACAATTTCAAACTTTACTCAGGTTTTCCTGGAAATAAGTATGACAAACCTCCATGGTACAACCAAATATGTAGATATATGAATTAACATACTATTTTAAAAGAGTAAAACAAGAGAAGTGAAAATCTCTCATCCTAGAGAGGAGACTATAATATTACTTGAACTTTTTGAACTAAAGATACTATGATGATGTAAAATTGCGTTTGTGTGTTGTCTGTTTCTGAGAAAGAGTTAAAAATTCAGTTTTCAGTTCCTAACTTTCTCTTCTGGGAGTCACAGTGCCAAATAAATAGGTACGTAGAGAGGCCCTTTAAAAGTCCCAAGCTCAGGAGAAAAAGCGCAAGGTGTGCACAGAGCCCAATCAAGGGTGTGGAAGCCTTGATCTTCGGAAGAACGGAAGCTCATGAGAGATGGTGTAGAACTACACAAAGTAAGTGAAAGAAGTGTGCAGGAAACCATTTAAGTCCAAAGCTCAAGAGGGAAGAGAAAGTGAGCATTGGAGCTCACTTCAACAAGTGGTGAAGCTCAGGAGGTAAAATGTGTGCAGAGTTCCAAGTGGGAACTTCAAGAGTGTGAAATTTGGTAGTTCAGCACTTCGGAGAAATTGAGTCATTGTTGCAAAAATTGAGGAACTCCCGAAGTCCCGAATTCCAAAGTGGACGTCACCCGTTGATCCAAGGAGAGTGTAATCTGTTAGATTCTTGATCCCTTCGGCAGTTCGGCAATCTAGGTGAAATAGTTTAAAGTTGAGGATACGGAGAAAACCCCAAAGCCCGGAGTTCTGGAGTAGATCTCCACCATAGATTATCGTGTGAGGAGAATCCCCATCAATCATCTGATTAAGTTCATAATCGTTGACAAAGTAAAGTGGAAGGATAGGGTAAACCTACATTTGTCATTCAACCTTTGTTTATGACCGAATTTGGCCAGTAACACTCCGGATGAAAAGGACTGTTGAAGTTGAAGAATCCTTTGGAGCACCGGAGTCCTGGAGCTCTAAATAGCGCCTTTTGGGGCTAGTGCTAGGTTCTAGCCCGCAATCACATGCATAATTGTTAAAGTAAAATGGATAATGCATTACAGGTTAAAAAAACAATTCAAACTCCAGAATAGAAGAAGAAAAACAGCGAACCATCGGGTTCTAATCTCTTAGATTCACTACTTGACAAAAGTCCTACAAATTTTTCCCAAAAACCAAAAGTTTACAATGATAGATAAAGGTTATGATACATCCTTAACCTATCCATAAATACTATTAGATTCATATTATAAACAATTTCAAACATGAATCCCACGATCCCAAAAATTTAGATTTATAATACAAATTATACAGAGACTCCACGCTACTAATAACTTCAGATTTATCAAAAAATTCAACAGAGAATACATGATATGAATTTGGATTTAACAAAATTTAACAGAGGTCCATAATACAAATGAAATTGAATTGATATAAAAATTCAACAGAGAATCCATGAATACAAATTCGAACTTAATTCCTTGTTTTACTAGAGAACAATATACTGTTAAATTTCTTTAGATAATCTCAACTAAAAAAAACTCTGATCATACGAACTTTAAATATGGATGAAAATACAAATTTTAAAACATAGGTCATACACAATAAAAACTTTAGTTTTACAATGAGGATCAAGCCACTCAAATTTAGAGTTCAAAAAACGCCCGAAATTACAGCAAAAATTGGAAAATTGTAAACATCGTAACTATTATTCGTTTGGAAGCAATTGTAACAAATTGGCATTCATACTTTCTAAAGACTCTACAGTGGCCATACCAAATCTAACATACTAATATACTCATACTACAAATAAATGCAGAATATAAAAATATTGGGACCAATGAAGGTTGTGAAATGAAGATTCCCTTCAAGTCTTGCGCTCCTCTGTTCTCTTGCTTGTTAATCAACGAAACTTCACCGGTACCTCACAGCCAATGCTAAGGGTACTCTTCTTCCCCCTTAGCCCCTCGAGCCACAAAGGGGCCAAACACAAAAAATAGAATACAATAGCTTCCAAGCTTGCCTCACAAGGAAGAGTTTGCACTCTTTTCACAAGCTTGGAATCCCAACTCTCACAAGTAAAACACAATCAAATCAAAATTTGGAAGAATAACAGTGCTCAAAAGGTCCCATCCCGTTCCCTTCTACATAATTTGTTTTATAGAAATTTCTTCACTGACACATTTCCACATGCACAAATAATTAACTTTTTAGTTTAAATCAATTATGATTATTCACCCACACACTTGTCATACTCTCCCCAAGTTGCACAAGTAATTACCAAATTTTGTTTTATTTAAAAATCCAAATTCCCTCACAATTCCCAATATGTTCCTATTTTCTCTCTTAGTTGTCCCTTTGTTCCCCAATCTCTCATTAAAGAGTGTCTCCTAACTAGATCTTAGTTAGAGTTGGATTAGGAGTCTTCTTCTAGTTAAACTAGTGGTAGGTTGACTCAAGATTCTATTCTATGTGCACCTAACCTCACAAGTTATTATTTATTTCTATTTTAAAATCTTTTTTTATTAATTTCATGCACACATGTGCATTTTATCCAATCTTTATATTTTACTCACCTTTTCCTAGAATTTGATTTATCTCAATTCTTTTAATATTTTAATTAGTCCCCAAATTAAACTTAGACTTAGGCTTAGACTCTTGTTAGGATATTCAATTAATAATCTATTGTTTAATTAATTATTTAATCCAACAAGGTCTAATCATTTCAATGTTTTCTAGGCCACCTAGATTTATTGACTCAAGTTTAATTATGCAATGTTTCCTTTAAGATGTAGCTCTGTGCTCCAAGGGTGACACTCGCCTTAGACTTGTTTTGGAAGTTTTCCTGACCCTTGGAGTCAATACTGTACTCAATCGACCTTGTGAGAAACTAAGGGCTTCTAAGGAATAAGAACTCTGACTTATTGTGTGCTCCTTAGAAATCTTCGTAAGCGACTATCTCAATCAGCCCTCATGGCATCGTGGACCTTTCGAACTAGGTAAGCATTAAACTATCGCTCATAGCACAAAGGGAGTTCTAGTAGGCTATGACAGGGATGTTTCCACACATCTCCCTCAAATGTTTGATTTTTTTGCTTGCCCCTCTACTCCTTATGTGAGTCGTATTAGCAAGCATCGTTAATCCTACATTCACTGAAAAAAAACCGTATCAACAATCCATATACATAAATCATACATCACACTTACATAATAATGAAATACTCAAACCACCCAGATGGGGTGACATGAAGCGAAGGAGGGAGGACACCTGGGCGAGACAGTTGGCGATGTAATTTATTGCCCCAAGCCGCCACCCTCAAGAATTTAACTCCCCATGCAGTGAATTTTTAAGGCATTCAGCATAGTGCGCCTGGGCAAGCATCCGGAAGTGTGTTCCAGCCAATTTGCAGGTACCAAGAGTTTAAACCAGTCCTGACAGCCTTCAATGGCGATGGGAGAGGCTTCAACTGCCCTCAGCGACGTTAAAATCATCCACGGCGCGTTCATTCTCCTGCTCATTGCTAGTTATCACTCCAACACTGTGTCTCTCGACCCTCCAGGCTTATCCATTTTCTCCCAGTGTGTTCTCCACATCTACCCAGACCACCATTTCCCTTTCACCACCCATGTGCTTTTCTCCACCATGCCTCAGGAAAGAGGCAAACCCAAGCGAGCAGGTAAAAATACAAATGCCTACACCCGTGACAAGAGACTCACTGCCTCCAAACGAGCTCTAATTGCCCACTTCAGTCATCCCTGCACTCACACCAGCAGTGCTCGGTCCACCATGCGCTCTCCAAACACCCATGCCTCCCTGTGCACTCCAAAGGAGGAGGCCCCATCCCCCACCTTGCATTCACAATCGTCACCTCTTCTCTTGACGACCACTGGTTCATGAATAGAAATTTTTTTGAGCCTCAAATTGGACAAAGGGGAGGCTTCACCTTCTCTCCATCATGCAGGGCCACCCTCTTCTTCTCAGCCAGGCCCAATCCTGGAGCCTAAGAAAGAGTCTGCATCCGCCTCTATCCCCGAATTTCAGCCTCGCCGGTGGGAGGGTGGTTGTATTGTAGAGGAGGATATCCCTCCAAGTTGGCAAGTTTTAGAAGATGGAGAGAACAAACATTATCTAGTCGAGGAGCACCTAAAACTCCTTTTTGACATCAGGCAGCGACAGGACAAGCAGGCGCAAGGACAGAGGATCATCAACCAGTGCTTGGATCTGCTTTTGGAGGCCTTCTTAGATGCCCCAAGGTCTACAAGCTGCCCCACTTGCAAACAAAAGTTTGTCCCAACCTTCACTTCTAATAGACGCCCAGGTTCCCCTTTGGTTTAAAGCGGCCTACCCCAGACTCTATTTTCTGTCAGTTACAGTTTTCAATTTTCTTTACAGTTGTATAGTTAGCATAGTAATGGCGGCTCTATATGTAGCACGTCGTAGGTTAGCTAGTTGGAATGAAGTTCCAATAGAAACTCTCAGCATTTTTTTCAACTTTGTAAACAATTCCGCAGCCATGATAGAATTATCATCGCTTGGAGCCACATGTCCTGGTTTCCCTTCTGTGGTAGGAAAGGTGGCTACCAAGCGACTTACAGTTGTAAACTGATGATATGATATAATACAAGGATCCTCCTTTTATTTACAAAAAAAAAATATTGAAATACTCAAAAAAATACAATCCACTCCCTAACTCAATCCAGAGTCCAAGGAAGTCCATTGATTCCATCGAAATCCATAACCTGTCATATGTCCTGCAAAATCAGGAAAACTCGTTAATAGCATCTACGAAAATACTTTGGAAAACCAAACATGTGTAAATGTTGGATTTGATTAACCTTGTTTTATAAAAGGTAATGTATGTATTTATGTTATTAATTAAAATGGATAGTGTTGCATAGCTATTGAAAGGGGGGTTTGCCAAGATAGATCACGATGATATGAGAGAGATGGTGAGGGGAACTAGAAATGGTTGAGATGTCCCCCACCAAACTAGTACCTTACTGGATTTAATTGCTCAGACCCAGAATAGTTCTATGACCCAGAAATGAATTACCAGTCAGGATGGTAGTTAAAAAATCCCTCCTCAAGAGTTAATGAGGTGATGGGGTAGAGTACCCATATGCAAGGCTTCTGGACCTGACCATGAGCTAGGGATTCGAACCCATGCAATCATGTTGAGGAAGGAAAGAATGGA
>JASDQU010102817.1:141381-153016 GCA_032191745.1 Picea mariana
TCCAATAGATAAATAGTTATCATTGACTCAGAATACACCCTCTCCATGCATCATAGCCTACTTCGATGAAGGGTCGGGATCTATTTGATGTGTCGATCCAATGGCTACGATTTCTTCAGGCTCAAAACATGGGTTTTTTCCCAAGTTTTTAGTCTGATTCAGGACTTAGCAATTCAGAGATTTTTTCTTGGTATTTTCTAAAACTTATGAGGCCTTCAAGATATCTGCAATTCTCCTCTAAAATGACTAAGGCATTCTCTCTTCATTGCTTGGGTGAATATTTGCATCCAACAAGTTTTTCCATTCCAATAAGGAGACTTTTACAGAGCTTTAAAGCTCTCCAAACTGCACATAAACCTTCCCAGGGTCTAAGGTATTTATGCCTTCATTCTTCCAACAAGCAATAAGCCTTGCTACTTATTCACCCAAATGAGGATTTCATTCCACACAACCATTCGTAAAAGAGAGAGGTTAATGACACAAGGTCTATCGACCTTCTTGGGCCTTCAACATGTTATTATTACAATATCCCATTCCTTTTGGAAATTCTTGTTTATTTATTAACTTTCTAGCCTCTTTTCTTTTCATGGGGATCACATCGCAACAATACTTTGCTACGCACCCAGGACACACATACATGTCGATGTATCTAGGGTTATATTCACAAGGGGAAATCGATTGTACTATTTATTTAATCAATTAAAATAAAAGGCAGGGTCCCCCTACTCATACACGTAATACACATGCAATTCAATTCATACGTATTATTATACGAGTACAATGACTTCCAATGGAATAATATCAACACCATTGACTAGGTATACACAGTTACACACAGTCACAGGTATCAATCCTTTATCTCCATTTAATTACACGGAGTGAAGATATATGTATCTGATTATAGGTTGCAGCCATCCAACTGATTGTGGGTGTTCACCTTTCCACCCAACCGCAGGCTCAGATGCAATCACTCTTAGCACTCTAGCCACCCCCGTGCTAGGCCATGATACCACTAGGGAATCTCTCTCAGGTTCTCAGTAATATTTGAAGGTCACTCTCCTTCACTCTACTCTTGGTAGATATTTTCCTTACACCCACCTAGCCCAGGCCTCTTTGAGGTTTATCAGATGCCTTCCTATCATCAAGCTCGCGACCCTCTTAGCTCAGGTCTGATTTTCTGGGTTCTCAGACCCAAGATTCATAGCTCAAGCTATTTTTTGTCATTGTGTTTTTACACAATCAATCCTCTCTTCTCCCCCTCGGCCAGATCCCTGACCTCCCTATCTTTTTGTCTGTTCTCGTGTTTTTTTTCTTGCATGCATGACTTGGGAAGGTTCTCGACATGTCCTTATGTTTCTTCTATCAGAAAGAAATTCGTGGGTCAGTCACGGGGACCTGTGTTGATCTTTCCTATTGTCCTTCAGCTGACAGCTTCTTGTCCCTTATGGCAGCCCTCCATACCTCCATTCAATGGGGTGGTTGGTTGTTCAACTACCAACCTCCCTTATTAAATGATTTGTCTTGAAATCAGTGCTAAGGGAAATAATTTGAATAAGGCTTGAGGTCCTTTAGTTTTATAGGGCATCCTCTCATTCCTCTAGTGATATCATGGTCGCTATTTTAAGGCTTCAACCCACAGTCAGTTTTTGGCATTTATAATTAAACAATAATACATTTAAAATATTTACATGTCATTGTATGGAAATCACCAATCGTGATTAATTACATATACTCAGGGTTTAGAGAGGGGGTGTGACAGAATACTTTGTTTCTTCAAATGCACCGAGCATCCTTCCTGCCTGATTTCCTTTGTTTCAGTCTGTGGTGGAAGTGAGTGCACATAGGCTTGGTTCCCTAGGCCTTACAGATATCACTTCCAACTACATCTATAAAATATCAAAAATTGTAATAGCTTTACAAAACCCCTAAAAGGTGGTTTTGTGCATAATTAAAATGTGTTCAAAACAATTGACATTTCTCTCTTCAACCATGAGTGCCTCTCCTTGTCCCACAAGTCTCCCCTCCATTCAACCATGAACAACTCTCCTTCTACGACAAGTTACCCCAATTTTGGAATCCTCGTCTTCCAAATTTGATCTTCTTCTTGTCCTTGAAATGAAGGGAAATATCCAAATATATATATTATCTAAGTCCTATCCATTTCATGGACCCTAAAAGTTCTAATAGAACTTGTTGTAGATAATTTGCAAAGCATTCCAAATCCTTGCAAATATTGGCTATTTCGACAATTTAAAGAAGTTGGCTCCTTTATCCACATCATATATCTCAAAAGGACCTCATACCTACTATATGAGTGTTGGTTTATTTCCAGTATCGAACTAATATTTGTAAGGAGCATCTTCATTCAATACTCTTACCAGTGTGTTTTCTACCAATACTACACTTTATATGTGGATATGTATCAAGTCAAGGTCTCCTTTCTCTTGAAAGTGTGCAAACATCCTAACCTAAAAGAGGCAAATCTTTGCTCACTTCCCCCAAAGGACTCAACTCATGTCTTTTACAATAATTGATTACCATTATGATGGTGAAATACCACCCCCCGAGGTGAATATTACAATATTGATAACCCCTTGGGCAAGAAAACTACATAGCCAAAGAACCTAGAAATAATGTCACAACCAACTCACATGTCGCTACCACTTTGGCTCAAACCGGTGACCTACTCCTGGCAAGCACTAAGGGTAGTGCTTCCATTGATCAAGCTACTCTTGGTAGGTATGTCTTTTATATTGTATCATAAAAAGTAAGTGGAGAAATAAAAATACATGACTAAAAACTATGATGTTGTCAAAAATAATGAGCTTCCTTACAAAACAGCATAGTACATGGCCCAATTTTTGCAACTTTCATTTAATCTCTATATAAATTTACCTCCAATGTTTTATTGGTGAATCCTTTATGCCAAAGTGATGTTTAGAGATCCAATAATCTATCTTGAATAGATAATCAATAAGTAATCTTTCAAACTCTTAGAATCAAGTAATCTTTCAAACTCTTAGAATCAAATGCAAATCATCTAAGCTTCCCCCCTCCTCCTCGTCGTTAGTTGATACTCCTACAACTTGTACAAAGAAATTGAGGCATTATAAAATTCTTCCACCAATTCTTACACCAATTCTTAAGACAATTTTGACATAAACATTAAGTCATCCACAAAGTGAACATTAAGTAATTAATTTCCAAATATTGATATTCCTTTAATCTATCCCTATATCCTAGTTACTTGTTCCAATCGTGCTTTATAACATATTGATTCAAAGTTTAGTCAACAGTTGAAGTGTAATTCGCACATCCTATAATATAAATTAAATTCAAGTGAACTATTGGTTAATTATTTTTAATCACAATGTTGGTCCATATTTTGGAATTCTAAATTAAATTTGGGTCGACCATTGGTTATTTATTTTTAATTACAATGTAATTCACATATCCTATAATATAAATTAAATTCGAGTCAACCATTGGTTAATTATTTTTAATCACAATGTCGGTTCATCTTTTGAAATTCTAAATTAAATTCGAGTAAACCATTGGTTAAGTATTTTTAATTACAATGTTGGTTCATATTTTGAAATTCTACTTATCATGCATATATGAATATATTTCAGCCTGCAACCTTGTGGATTTTCATATTATGAGAATTTGTTTTAAAGTAACGAGAAATTGTTTTAAACTAACAGTATAAAATATTTTATTCCCAATATTTCAACTAAAGGCTGCGCCCATCAATGACGGAAAGAACACAAAAGTCGAAAACAATGTTGCACAACAAGATGGCCGAGCAAAGAATGAACGACAAAGAAAAGGAATAATAATTAGATAAAATTAAGATATTTAAAAATAAAACTATATATATTCATTAATTGAATCTTTAATTTAAATTAAATTTTAAAACCATGTTGATGAGAATAATAACATAATAGATTAAACGAAATGAAATAAATAAAATAGTTAGTCCTAATTTAAATTGAAACTGTATTAATAAAAATTTCATTTAACTTTGAAAAAATATGTGTATGAGAACAAAAAGAAATTGGATTAAACTAATAGATAAAAATAAATAATCATATAGTTAAAGGAGTAAGCTCAATAAATTGTTGGCATTGTTGTTGGGCATTGGGCTAGCTCTATGTCAACAAGTGCCTGGTGCAAATCCCCTTGGGTTAGATGCACTAGTTTACATCAATGAGTTTACTAGGGATACCATCAACTAATATGGAGAAGCACCATTTGGGTTCCCCCGCAAGATTTTCAAAGTGCCCGATACAAATCCCCTTGGGTTAGGTGCACTAGTTTACACCAATGAGTTTACTAGGGATACCATCCACTAATGTGGAGAAGCATCCCTTGGGTTTCCCCACAATATTTTCCTTGGAAAAAACAATGAAATAATCATAAATAAAATATAAATTTGAATAAATCAAAATGTAATAAAAATTAAAGTGAGGGAATGTGTTAGTGATAACTACCAAGTTGGAAGTTGGAGAGAGAGGAGAAAGAAAAAAATCAAAATGATCTTGAAGATGCAAAGAAAAGGTAGTGAGGCACTAAAAGAAGAACACCATAACCTAAGTGCTTGGAGAATGAACCACAAATCAAAGGAGGGAGAATAATAAAATATGGGCTCAATAACAAGGACGAAATAAGAAAATAAGGATAAAAAATAAGAAATAAGAAGACAAATGAAAATTAAGGAAAAAATAGGAGCGACAAATATTAAAGGAGTGAAGGGAAGAAGCAAGAAAAGGAAAAAGAGGGAATATAAAAATAACCATGATTAACTAAGAGGACCAAGAAGATTTCCATGAGGGATTATGGTTAAACATGTATATATCACTGGTTGAGTTTGTAGAAATTTTCACGATGATATTGCTTGTTGGGTTTTTCTGATAATTTTAGTTTGGTTAAAACAAATATGATGTTTGTTTTTATTAGAATGTTCAACAATAGCATATTTGGTAGCCCAAAGATGATTAGCATATGTAATGTGTTCTTTGACTCTAGTTTTTATGGATATGTTTGTTTGTGATAGAATATAATCCTTACATGTGGGATAAAGTCACCTTAGTAACTTAGGCTATAAAAATTAGGTTTCAATTTATTATTATTCTTTAGGGTTTTGAACAATTATGAACTCTCAAAATCTATAAGATAACATATTGTGTTAATGTGTGTATCTTTGTTTTGACCCTATCTAGTGTATTGACATTCGATAATCAAGTTCATTTCATAATATGGTATCAAGATAGGGATCATGGTCGAGTTTGAAGAGGAGTCACCATACTTGCACACGCCCACAAATTTGTAGCCAACATTCATTAGGAGGGCTAGTGGTCATGAAAAGATGAGTCATAGTTTCATAATGTAAAAGACAGTCGTCGCATTATCATTACCTGGAGAAGAGTTTTTGTTTTTATTGTTTCCATGCCACAATTTTTTTAGTTGTCACTAACAAGATTAGAAGATTAAACAGCAACCACCAATCGTACCTCCACCATACAGCAATCGTTATCCAACATACAGCAGCCGCCAACTACCATACAGAAATTCGTCGCCATCCATGCAGTGGCCTCCATAGCTCATACAACAGTCGCCACCATAGAC
Source organism: Picea mariana (assembly GCA_032191745.1). Classification (NCBI taxonomy): domain Eukaryota; kingdom Viridiplantae; phylum Streptophyta; class Pinopsida; order Pinales; family Pinaceae; genus Picea; species Picea mariana. The sequence goes on from JASDQU010102817.1 coordinate 147,010, forward strand.
AAATTTGTTTCCATCCATACAAGCTCTGCCAAAAATCGTACAACAAGGGTCATTGTACATCAACTCGTTGTACAACAATTGTTCAACAATTTTATCTCAGCAATTGCTTTCTAGTTGTTTATAGATTTTTTAGACAAATCATCCAAAGGGATTGTTCATTTCAAGCTTTGGTTTTCTTTTGTTAAGATTTACATTAATTTTTTCTTTAATAGAATTACCATAAGAAAAATCTTCTAGTCTCAACTTCCACATCTAGAAAGTAAAATCCAGATGCAATTGATGAACAATAACTTATGTGGAATAGTAAATGGGAAGGAGCTATTGCATACGAATCCAAAAATATTACTATAATAGAAAAGCATAGATGATAAATCCAAAGCTATTATTGGCCTTACTTTCTCAAAATTTGAGTTGCATCATGTAGATCTAGAAAAATTATCCAAGGAAATCTAGGATAATTTGAATAAATTATTTGGAGCAAAAGTAGTCGAGGAAAAGTTTTCACTAAACCTTTAGTTGTTCAAATTCAAGATGTCTAATGTAGTCACTATGTCTAGACACATAAGAAATATGAGATCTCTAATCAAAGAGTTAGCTAAAGTCAAAGTTATAATAGAGTAATAGGATGCCAAAACTAATTTTTTTTTTTAAATTACCTTCTAAATACAACAATGTCATTTTTACTCTCAATCAGATGCCTTCACAAACTCTAGAAGACATTATTTCAACACTCTTAGGTGAAAATGAGAGAAAAAATGTAGGAGATTCGAAAGAAGAGTCTCTATGAGAGACTGCACCATACTCAAAGAAAAGGATGGGAAAGAGAATCACAAGCAAGAATGAGATTGAGTGTTACTACTGCGGAAAAACAAGTCATACATCAATTGGTTTAAAAACATGTGCATGTGACCTAAAAAAAATATAAAATGATCAACAAATGTAGCCATTGTTGGAGATCCACCGGATAGTGATAATAGTGATGACCTCGCTAAAGAACTGGATTCTTTCGCATTTTAAGAGGCTCGCACTTTGAAGACATGCAGCGATGCAATGGAAGAGATATAGTTGTTCAATAGTTTGGGATGATTGTGAATCGAAGAAACTATATCTCATTAGGTTTATGAGACATGCATGAGGGGATTGGTGTTCTATAGTTCAAGGAAGATCCAAGATCTTGATGTTAGGTATCATACCTTTAAGATATTTATGAGACATTTCATGTGAAAACGGTGTCCAATGATGCAAGGAACTTGGATTGCAACTAGGAAACTATACCTTTAGGAGGAATCAGAAGTAGCTTGAAGGAGTCTTACTAGTTCAAACATTGTTTTCAAAGAAGAAGCATATGAAGAATGTTTGATCATGTAACTTTGATCATGTAGCTTTCAATAAATGTGTCTGCAACTGGAGTGTGTTGCTTTGAGTAATTCTTGTTTTCATTACTGTAAGTCTTAAGAGAATGTGTTAGAATATAAGATGTACATGTGTAATGAAGTCACCTTAGTGACTTAGGTTATAAAGTTAGGGTTTCCAATTATTATTAGCTTTTAGGGTTTTGGACAATTATGAACTCTTGAACTCTATATAAGAGAGGTAAATCACATTGAAATAGGGTCCAAGTGTTTTACTAATATAATATAGTGTTATTGTGTGTGTATTTGACCCAACCCTATCTAGGGTTTTGGCATTCAATAATCAAGCTCATTTTGTAATAGTTTGGTCGATGTACAAAATATTGCATCAGCATGGAATCTCATGAACTCCTTTGTAAGGAAGAGGATCAAGGTTATCGTTCACGTTATTTAAGATGTTTTTGATGGTCTTACAAGGTGTGAAGATGGTATTGAATTTCTTATTAGTGAGAATTTTGGTTATTTTATTAGTAATAATTGTTGAGTCACCAAATTACCATCTTTTTTATCATCGCTTCACAACCTTTCCCTTGACTTTTAATCATTTTATGTTTGTTTGTAATCTTGTATTAAGACCATTTTAATGTTTATATCCGGAATTAGGTTCCATATTTTCCAATGCATTTATTTTAGTATTTTAAGTGAGTTTATGATTAAATCTTAGAAAAATAACATGTTTTCACTTATGTTTGAAAGTTGGGTTAGTTTGGTAATAATTACAAGTACGTTTGGAGTTTGTGACAATGCTTATTTTTACCACCTAGATCCAAATTCGAATTTCTTCTTCAACCATTAAAGATTTGAAGAGGATTTATGATGATCATTCAAACATTTTTGGATAAAGAAGAATCTTGAAGACTTGGATAATATTCGTTATCAAATATCTTAGAGATTTTGGAAATATATTTGATTTGTTAATCTTTAGCAAAAGGTTGAAACCACATGATATATTTGTGGATCTGAATTAATTAGTGTGCATCTTAGTTTCAAAGCAAGTTTATGTATAAATAAGAGTGCCTTCTCCATTCCAAATGGAGTATTCTTGGAGCATATGTCCATATTCTAATGGAATAGAATAAAATTCTTGGTATTTCTCTTCACATAATTTGTCATTCTTTAGTTTTATTAATAGTGTGTCTTGATTTAGTTTACAATGTTGTAAAGTAGTGTGTTACCTTGTTCTTGGCATAATTGAGCTCACTCCAAATAGATCATGGCAGTATTTTGTTTCATATGTTTTCATTTAATTTTGTAATTTGTTTTCATTCATAAACAGTGTATTTCATTTATGCAAGTTGATTCTTAGTTACAGGAGAGCATCCACTCAAATTGTTGTTCAACAAATTGAACAGATTTGTTGCATGAACACTCTAACTATCAATAGCAAAATATTGTGATGATTTATAAATCTGCAATTCCTGTAGATCTCATTTCAAGTGAACGATGTACTCTTGTATTGCTAGATAGTTAGTTAATTTGCATTTGATTTTGAGTTTACTTGATAGTTTGGAGTCTTTTCTATTAGAGTAGAATCTGATATTGCACATACAGTGTTTTCATCTCATAAGTTTACGTATCTCAAATCGATAATAAAATGTAAAAGGATTTATACATATAAATCAAATGACAATGACTTGAATGAAAGGAAGCTAGGCCTAGGTAGAAGTAGATTGGGACATGGATTGAGCGCAAGGCTTGGGATCGTTTGCTCTATGGAAAGCTTAGTTGATTTGAGTGTTGGAAAAGTCATTGGCTTGGAGGGATTTTCTAAGATTATACTTTTTGTCATTCAAATGTTTTTTTGTCCAAGATCCAAAGAGCTCTTATGACTAAGGTGTTCACAACCACAACTTTCTAGGTCAGTTGGTGAAGTTTTATATGGAGGTATATATATGTATGGGTTCCCTTCCAATAAACTAAGTGGGATAGCAAAAGATTTTGGTAACAAGGACATCAAGGAACAACTCAATGTTATCTTGTTAGGTTTCCCTTGTGAATTGTATGCCACTAGATATCTTATTAAGGTGAGTAAGGAAGAGGAAAGATTGAAATGACCACAAGGCTAGATGAAGTAGGTATCATCGATAAATCAATACCAATATCTAGGTTTTAGAGTATAGTTATTTAAGGACATAATCTCAAAATATTCCATATATAAGTTGGCAATGACAAAAGATAACAAAGAAACCATTGCAATGTCTTAAATTTGTTCATAGTACTTTCTTTTGAAGTTGAAAAAGAGAAACAAAAACAGGTGGATTCTAAGCATAATTTGACCAAATTGGTGGTATGAAAATCCACTAGACTAGTACTTAAATCTAAACCTTGATTTTCCAAGATTTTGGTGACTAGCAACACCATGTGAAAGCTCACTTGGAGATCATGGTCTCCAATGTAGATAATATGGAGCTTATTGACAAAATCAATGGAATCTCATCAACATATTTTTTTTAATTTAAGTTAAATTATATTTTGATTAATCTAATTTCAATGTCATTTACAACTAATTACATTATTATTTCTCTTAATTTAATCCATTATCTTATTGTTCTCATCAACATATTTTTTCAATTGAAATTAAATTAAATTTACGATTAATTGAAATTTTAATTTCATTTCTAACTAATTGTTTTAAATTTATCTAATAATTTATTCCATTTTTTCCTCCCTTTGTTTCTCAATATATACAAGGTTCCATCCTCTCAACAACATTGTTCAGCAACATTGTTCTCTCATGCTATGTTGTTTTCCCTAATAATGGATGAAGTGTTCCCTTGAAACGTTTGAAATAAAATTATTTTACAAAGGTACTCCAAAACAAATTCACTATCTCAATATATGTTCAAATAAATGGGTGTTGTTACATTTTGAGAATGATGTCCAATATAATATTGGACAATGTCTATTCAATCCATTCAACATAACATTGGTTCTATTGTTGGTTCTTACACAAATCATTTTCCAAAAGAAATAATTGGTCTCCAAATCGGTATACTATAAGATAATCGTAGGGAAGTTGTATAAGATTGAAACGAATGACATCATCCAAGTTGTGTACTAACCCACGAGCAACCCGGTATCCTTTGGGAATTCCATAATGGGGTCACAAACCTATGGATATTTTTCACTTGGAGTATGTGCATGGATATTTTTAAATGGATAAGAAAAATATCAATAAGAAAGAAACAAGATCAAAGAAATACTCAAAGCGAGCTATATTTGAAAAGTCGAATTATTCTAATCAATTTAATAAAATAAACATATGGGAGATTTATGCATTGATCCAACGATTGATGTTGGGATCATGTGGTTACTCCACTTGAGGCCACGTGTAGATCCATGGTATTGATTAAAGATTTATGGAGCCTACATTTGGGTACCTAACAAACCCATTTTGTCACGACCCAATCTACTAAACATAAATTATCTAGAGAAAAATTTACAAACCATTGGTTGCTAACACAACTTCAAAAATTACATAACTCACAAGAGCAGTGAGAGGTGAGGAACTTACCTGTGAGAAGAAGCCAACATACTTGAATATGGAGATTTCATAATCATTGCACTACTTTAATCCTTGATCCAATCGACTGCAAGAAAATGTGGGGGACGAATATCCACCCAATCATAGACCTTGCTACTCTAATTCTTTTAGTAGCAGGTCACCCTCGAGCCCCTAATCCACTACAATGCCAGCTCTTCTTAGCTTTGTTCTCAATGGCCAAGCCAAAGAGTGATCATTTTTTCTCCTTCTTCTTTGTCCTTGTATAGAATATGTCCATGATAAATAACTTGATCCATATGATCCACTTGTCATTATGTAATTCTTTCTTTATCTTATTTTTCTTTTCCCATAAACTTATCTTATTTTTAGTGTTTTTCATAAATTATCTTTGCTTATTTTACCTGCCCACCCCGCATTTTTTTTTATTACACAAGTATTTGTTTTAAGTATTGATTATGATCCATTTATGATAATTATTATACTTCTTTATTCTTCTAATTGTTTATTTATTTAATAATAATATGGGGCATGACACATTTATTGTACTTTCTATATTTCACACGTAGTCACCCTCTTGTGGCTAGTGCCCTAACCCTAAATGATGTGTATAAATACAAAGACACACTCCTCATTTGTATCATCTCATTTTAAGGTGAATTGATTCATTATTTACCTAATGATGCATCTAAACAATTCACTCTACTTATGGTATTTCGTTATATTTGTGTGATTGATTGTTCTTGGACAAAGGTATGGTATGTGAACATCTTTCTTGTGAACTATATTAAGGGTTGTGATAAATGTGTTGGCATGATAATTGGAGTAGCGTTTGTTGAAGAGATCACCATAGATCTACTATCTTCTTATGATTTCATCATGTCATTAAAGCTAGTGTGGAATCTTCCTTCTCTATCTAGCATTTTTCAGGTCTAAAACTACAATTTCAACACTCCTTTTTCAAATAGAAATTAGTTTTCAAGGGTGTTTACCATTTCTCTCACCAATGCCCTCCTTGGGCAATTTTTTGTTCTTTTCATAATATTTAAAAGGTTTTTTTTTTTTTTTTGTAGATTTGTATGTTTTTTCTAGT
>JASDQU010102817.1:155748-178134 GCA_032191745.1 Picea mariana
CATCCTAACAACTTTAACCACGAAGATGGCTACAAACTTAGCCACTCCTGGAAACCCACCATTCATCTTCTTAACCATTGAACTCCATCTTTGTAAGTTCCCCCCTCCATTCTTCTTATTTTTATTGCTAGTTGTTCCCCAACTTTCTCTTATGTTTTTACCCCTTTCTCTTTTCTAGTTTTTTCCATGCTTTTCTAACATGATCACCCATATTTCTTTCTCAATCACTTCCTAAGTCTCCCCCTTTTTCTATAGATACTCTTTTTCTTTTCAAAAAAATTTTGTGTCTTGTTAGCGGGTTAGTCAATTTCCATATCTCTTTACTACCATCTATCTCTAAGATCTTTTCATTATTGCTCTATCAATCATCCAACTTTTTGTATCATACACCTTCCTCCCTAACTTCAAATTTATTAATTTAACTTAATCCTTCTTAACATTAACTACAAATCTTTATTATAAATTTAGTATTCTTACATAATCTTCGTAACCTCAACATTGCTCTAGACTTCGCAATTTTTTCTCTCTAGTATAATCTTTTCCTTCATTCATCATTTCTCTACCCTAATATTATCCTACGTCACACTTACTATTTCTAAAACTTTTTTAATTCCTCACTTTACTCATAAACATCCTCATACTTTATTATTTCTCCTCATTATTGTCTTTAGCCTCTCTCTTTCTCCTATTATTTTATTATTATTACCCTTCTCCCCCTACTTTCCTCCATTATTAGTTTAATATTACTTCTTCCTCCTGGTCTACTTAGCATGTTACCCAATACTTTAGCCTGATTATTTATTTTTTATTTTATTTATCAATACTCTCAATATTATAGCATTAATTTAATCTAATGTAATATTCTTAATTATTCTCTTTAATTTATTATATTGTACTATTAACTATTTTGAATAATTATTACTCTCAACAACCTCTCTACCTAATGTCAACAACAACTATAGAGTTTCTCTCTAATATATTTACCCCAACACTCTCTTACATCATATCGGCTTTCTTTTGTCCCTCATAATAAATGGAGTGTCCACTCTAAACATTGGACTTTTCAAAAACTCTACACAATTTTTATCCAGAATTTTTTAACAGCATTATGACTAATTGTATTTCAACAACTCACATTAATATTTACTTTTATTTTTATCCATTATTCATTATATTAAATCTCACTTTAATAAGAAATCTCAGTATTATTATCATTTATCCTATTATAAAACTTTATTATTTTCATTAATATATTTCAATTAAATTTCAACGACTACTTTATTTTATTTAATTTAAAAAACTTATTAACATATTCTCATTATATATTGTTAACGTATTTTAGCATCTAATTATTCATTTATCCTATCAACTTTATTATTCTCATTAATATATTTTTTCGCTTAAATTTCAATAGATACTTTTATTACTTTATTCAATTTAATTTAAAAATATTATTAATATCAATTTGAATATATTTCATCACCTTAATTAAATACTCATTGATACTTTATTACCAAATTTTAATGACTATTTCTAATTCTTTATTCATACCTAAATGTAATCCTCTTTCCTCTTTTCAATGGTTACTTACCAATCTACTTCTATAAATAAAAATCTCAACATTATTTTTCAACATATTAGTTGCATTTATCCTTCATAATGAGTGAGTGTCCACTCTAAATATTTGGCGTTTCAAAACCTCATATACAGTTCTTATCCAAAAAAAAATTTAACATAATTTTTTCTAACATATCTACAACAATATTTCAAATAAAACTTTATAATTATTTATGTTCAATAAAAATACTCAATAAAAATGTATATTCAACAATATTATATAAGAATTGACCCTGAATAATAATCCAAAATGCAAAGAATGGAATACTAACAGGTTTTGTGAAAAAAGTATTGTCCCATCCACGCAATGATAAAATTTAGGTTTCAAAGCAAATGGTAACGAGTCATCTGGGCTATAAAGTTAGGGATTTTTTTACAACCAGCTAAATTATAGTTAGGGATTTTTTCACAACTAGCCCGAATACTCATTAATTATAAATATTTCATTAAAATGAGTTTCAGCCATGTAATTTATATATCTCCCCTTAACCAACACATGGTTTTGTCATCAATCATGCTTTTGTAAAAGATGTGAATATTACTCTTGAGAGTCCTTTCACTACAGAGGAAATTAAAGAAGTTCTTAAGGGATTCACTAAGGACAAGAGTCTTGGTCCCGATGGCTGGACGGTTGAGTTTTTTCTCAACTATTTCGACTTGGTAGCTAATGATTTGTTGGAGGTTGTGGAGGAGTCCAGTCTGTCGGGAGAAGTAAAGAGATCTTTGAACTCGACCTTCATCGCCTTAATTCCTAAGGTCAATGGTCCAGCCTCCTTCAAGGATTTCTACCCGATAGCTCTTTGTAATTTATGTTATAAAATTATATCAAAAATTATTGCAAAAAGGATAAGGCCCATTCTGTCACGTGCATTATCAGAGGAACAATTCGGCTTCTTGAAGGGGAGGCAAATTATAGATGCCATTGGGATAGCTCAGGAATGTCTGCATAGTATCCATGAGAAAAAACTTCAAGCTTTAATATTGAAGATAGATTTAAAGAAGGCCTATGACTGTGTTAGTTGGGACTACCTTCGACTGGTGCTTTTGCAATGTGGATTTGGGTTACCGACAACAAGATGGATTATGGGATGTGTAAGTTCTACAACATATGCTATCTTAATCAATGGAGAACCTACTATTTTTTTTAACAGTGGCAGAGGGATAAGACAAGGGTGCCCTTTGTCTCCCCTGCTCTTCATTCTCGTTATGGAAGAACTGAGTCTGGCATTAAAAGATATCCAAGCAAAAGGTAACATTACAGGTATAAAAGTTTCAAGGTTTATTGAAGTCCTCCATCTTCTTATTGTCGATGATATTCTTATTATGACAAAAGCCTCTTTACCAGAATGGCTGGAGATAAAAAGAATTTTGAATATTTTCTGTGAGGCATCCGGTTTGGTGATTAATGTCCACAAAACATATTTTCTTCATTATGGCATTCAACCTTCTATATTGGATTCCTATAAGTCTGTTTTTGACTATAACTTTCTTTCTTTAGCTTATGGTTTTAAGTATCTTGGTTACTTTTTAAAGATGGACAGGTATAATGTTGATGATTGGAATTGGCTCATAGAGAAATTTGGAAAGCGCATTAGCCATTGGTGCAATCGATGGTTGTCTATTGGAGGCCGACTTGTTTTAATTAAAGCGGTATTGGAAAGTCAGCCAGTCTATTGGCTTTCTTTATCAAATCTACCATCTTTGATTCTGAATCATTTACGTCAATTGATGTTTAACTTCTCGTGGTATGGTTCTAGAAATAAAAGAAGAATCCATCTCTACAACTGGCAACTATTAGCTCGGCCAAAACTGTTTGGAGGATGGAGCTTGAGGAATCTTCATAGCTTCAGTATGGCTATGGCGGCCAATACTTTATGGAGAGTGTTAATGAAAGAAGGTATGTGGCATCGTGTTATCATAGATAAGTATCTCAGATCTTTCTCGGTTGTGGGATGGCTTAGGACGGTCACGGTTTCTTCGACAAGGGGCTCTCATGTATGGAAGTACTTACTAAAATCGATACATGTACTGTTGCATTGGATTGCATGGTATCCAGGTTCGAGGGATTCCATTTTGGTCGGCAGGGACTACATTTTGGGTATGGGTGAAAAAGTTATTCTTTCAGATGATTTAATCCTTGAATTAAATCAAAGAGGAGTGAACTATCTCTCTCAAGCTAGTCGTGAATAGTGTCCGGGTATAACAGGAACTAAGTGGCATACCAATGATGATCTGGGGCTTGGTGGGTGACTAGCTTGTGAGTGGACGTGTTTTCGAAAGGAACTTATACAAAATGGGATTCTTCTTTCCAGACGACCTGATGAACTTAGATGGTCGAGAGGTAACGCTTTTGGTTGTATCACAGTAAAAAATATATATGAGGCGATAGAGAGAAGAAAGCAGTCCTGTGTTGTAAAGGGGTTGCGGAGGAATCTTTGGATATGGAACTATCCAACGAAACTGAAAATTTTTACTTGGTTGCTAGCGGAGAATAAAATTCTCACGTGGGAGAACCTCCAGCATCGTGGTTTTAATGGACCAGGCTGGTGCATGCTATGTAATCAGAATTGGGAATTGGCCTTACACTTGTTTGTGGAATGCTCATTTGTGCGCACAGTTTGGACAACACTTCATACTTATAGGAATTTATCGAGTTCTTAAGCTGGATCTTCTCTTACATAATGCTTTAAAAATTAGTTTTCTGGAAGGACTCGACATTCTACCTTACCCATTTTTGTCTGTTGGTTCATTTGGATGGATCGCAATTTTGCTATATTCGAAGACAGAAAACCTTCGGCTTTTAGAGTGGTTACCCTGGTGACTATAGCGTTGGATTCTTATGCTACACAGGTGAAAGCATCGGCTATGAGGAACAGAGTTATAAAGGACGAAGTGAAAGGTGCAACTTGATGGTTTGATGGGGTTGTTGAAGCCACGGCATTCAACAGTGGGGTTGGAGGTATTATTAAGACAAGGGACAACCGCATCTACAAGTGGACATTAAATTGTGGCCCGAGCTCTAATACAAGGGCCAAATTGATGGGTGCCTGGGCCCTTCTGACACTTGCTTCAAGGCTCTTTATTTATGATTTACATGTGAAGGGAGATTCGATGATTTTAATTAATTGGCTGCGTGAAAAGGTCATCTTCATGTGATTTCATTGGAATGATGGAAGGATAGGCTGGTTGATCTTATTAAACTTTTTCAGCATATCACTTTTGATCATGTTTACAGGGATGACAACTCGGAAGCAGGCAGCCTATCAAAACAAGCACTTCACAAGCAACCTGGGAAAATCTTTTATTTTCAGTGTGTTGAGGAACATGAGGGTCCTCCTTTGTCAATAGAACTTTTTTAGGTTCCGGGCTGCTCGTCTTTCCTATGGGGTGTGGGGATATGATCCAGCGACATTTATCTTTGTAATGTTGAATGTTATGGAATTGCCTCTTTTTGTAGATTTTGGGAGGGCTATTAGATAGTCAGTTCACATATTTTGTGGGATGGGAAGATAATATGGATATTAGATATTCAATAGATATCCTATAGCTTTTTATTTGGATATGATGGTGATGGTTTCTATGTAACGAAATAGTTTTGTATTTTAACTAATATAAAGTGAAATTTTATGTGAAAAAAAAAATTACTTAAATATTTACTTAACAATTTCCTTAAAACATTTTAAAGTGACGAGAAAACTTAGCTGTACAAAAACAAAAGGTTTTAAAGATCTGAAACAGATTCACTGTAATAATAAATTTAAATTTAAAATTTTCAAGACCCCGTTTCATTGGAATAATAAATTTAAGATTTTGAAGAGCTGGGAAAATTAAAGAGTTGTGACAAATTTACTGTAATATTAATTTAAGATTTTAAAAAACCTAGACAAATTCAACATTGTAATAAATATAAGGTTTTAAAGAGCTAGCACAATTTATTATAACAACTTAGAAAAGATTTAAAACAGCCTAGACAAATTTACCTTTATAATAAATTTTAAGTTTTAAATGGTTCAGACAAATTGACAAATTCACTCTAATATAAAATATGAGAGTTAAGACAAATTCACTGTAATAATAAATGTAAGACAAATTTATCTTAATAATAAATTATAAAGTTTAAAGAGTTCACAAAAATTCACTAAAAGGTTTTTAAGTGTTGACAAATTCATTGTAATAATAAATGTAAAGTCTTAAAGAGTGGAGACAAATTCATAGTAGCAACTTCAATAAAGATTTTAAAGAGTTGAGATAACATGTGCATGACTCCATGGTTGTGGATGAAAGCAACTCTTTTCACCAGCTCATACATAATTTTCTACAAAATATCACATCGTTAACCCTCAAAACAAACTTTTTCACATAAAATCCACAAGCTCACCTAAAGCTTTAAATCTCCATGTTGAAATCAACAAATTCACCACACCTTGTATGATTGGGAGAGAGGAAGGTAGGGTTTGAATGATTTTGGCACGTTAGGGTTCCTGGTAAACTGTGTGACTCTACAAAATATTGCACTTGCTATCTTCAATCGCCTCGAACACTCTTCCATGGTGGAGGTAGAGGGGGCGTGAGCCCCCTCCTATCATGATAAGAAAACAAACAATCCAACTGGAGCTCAAGGATCATGGCCACCTTTTGAGTCGTTGTTGCACTTGAGAGATTGTTGGCACAGGGGCAGACCCAGGTTTCAACGCTACAACAGCGCACCAACAAAACACTAACTACCGGCCCTTTCTGCAACACCTGTGAAGGAGATGAAGTCTCACCTGAGGTAGAGGCAGGGGTGGTTGCGAGACTCGGGTGTCTGCAACCTTAGCTGGGACATAGATCTATGATTATAATACTTAATAGGGCACTTAGCACCATCAATTCTTCAATATGCAATCAATGTCCACTTTGTTGATAAGACAGAGCTTCGCAGCATTCACACTAATCTAATGTATTTAAGCACTTAGAAAAGGTAAATAGATCAGATCTAGCAGATCAAGCACTAAGCATAGTCATATAGGTCAGATCTAACATTCTCACATATCATTAGCACTAAGCATAAGCAGATCTATCTAATCATCTCAAAGCACTTAGCAAATAACATATAAATGCATCAGAACATCACACAGAGCAGAGTAACACAATATTTACATGGTTCACCCCCACCCTGAGGATACGTCCACCAACTCTTCTTCTTTATTGTCTTCAGTCAATTAGTTACAAGCACAGAGACTCAAAACCCTTCTTCGCATAGGACAGAAGATCTGTGCAGCTCGCTAGATCCTTCTTCCTTGCGTTACGGCACAAATCTTTCCATGGTCTGTTACAACCACTTGCACTCAACTCTACAAGTCTCTTACAGTCATGCACAAGGCATCTATAAACCCTACTTGTACTTAGCACATATCCATCTTGCATACACCAGATAGATGCACTACTACTTCTATCTTGCCTAAGGATCTACTTATATATTACAAAATAGGCATAAGCATGGGTAAACCCATGGGCCGACATCCCAATCCTGTTACATAATCCCAAAAACCCAAAAAGGGGCCGAGATCCCATGATCTCCACTTCGTATTGCACTCCTCCTTCAACAGGCTATTGAAGTCCAAACTAGGTAAACCTGACCAAGAATCTCCCAAAACTTGGTCAAGGGCCAACATGCCTCCAACACTCACCTATGACTCGTCCTAAGTCACTCTGGCCTGACTAGTTCTGCCTTGAATGCCTCGAGCTTGGCTCGAGCTGCTTTGACCTACTATTGTGCTACAGCCTCTTACTCAACGAACTCCTGGATCACTACGTTGTTCACTAGTCCTTCTAGGCATTGTTCTGTTGCAGTGACAACCTGTTCTAGCTCTGCTCCTCGGCTCTCGACCTCTGTGAACAATTGGCACACCTTATCTTGTACAGGTTGGAGCCGTTGATTTACTTCCATAACTTTGTTTTCCATCATATGGGTCTTCTGTTGGGTGGTGCGCTGCTCTTGAGACCACTTCATTCTTTCTACGACTGACAGGGCCTTCAGCTGTGCCTATAGTGTGTTTGAGTGTTGCTTCGCTTCCTTGAGTTGTGACTCCAGTGCCTGCAATTCCAGATTCTCTGTGAGGTTCTCATATGCTTGGGCGTTGCAGTTACTCAGTTGTTTTCATTCTAGGGCAAGAGCTTTTAGTCTGTCAATTGTGTTGCGAGCAGTTACTTCTCATTGGTCCCTTACGTCCTGCAGGGTCTCGGGCACTGCGCGTAGCTCCAAATATGTTATGCATTGTTGTATATTTTGGATCACCTCTTCAAGTTGCACTACTTGCTGTGGAACTCTCTCTTCGGCCTTTACTTCTACGACTGTCACAAAGCGAAGCGCTCTGTTGACCATTTCCTTTACTTCTAGTTGCTCTGCAAGCAACTGTTCCTTTTCTTTCTGCAGCTGGGTTTTTTCTTCATCGAACTTTGCCTGGAGAGCAAGCTTCTCTCGTTCTACAGTATTGCGTTGCTCTACAAGGACTTCTTGTACTTGTGTCAAAGCTTGGGTGGCTTGCGTTATTTCCTCTTGCGCTCGTCGAAGGCGAGCTTCAACTGTATCAGTTATTCGGTGGAGTTGAGATGGCCCATCTCCTAGTTCCATTGTTCCTAATGGTAGAGGCGCAGTAGAGACTGCGCGGTTGGACTGTAGTGCCTGCTGCACCCCTTGGAGCTCGACCTCAATTCGGTTGTACATCTCCTCCTGCTTAGCCTCTTGTTTCTCTGTTATCTCCAGCGGAGCATCATTCAGGGCCGCTATAATGAAATCGAAGTTATCTAGGGTGAGGATGGTCTGCATCTTGGTCATAGAAGATTTCGATTTCTTCCTGAAAGAAGGTTTTGGAGGGGAAACGTTCCTTTTCTTCGAGGGGTCCTCCTCATCTCTAGGCGATGTAAACTCGCCTTTCCTCTGTTCAACTTCTGCGCCATCTATCTCTCCGCCATCACCTCCTTACTCTCGTGATATGGAAGCAGTCTTCACGAATGCCTATCTAAATCCTGAACCTCTTCAGTTTTCTTCGTCCTGCTAGGCCCAAGTGTATCCTGCGCAGTTTCTGGATTGTTAATGTCGGATATATCCATAGGGTCTGCTGGAATAAGGAGGTCCACCGACCATTCCTTGGTGATCTCCTCCAAGTCCTCCTCTTTCAGATTGTAGTAGGACTGCAATTGTTCCTTATGTTCATCATCGCGTGCTATGATATAAATGAAATGATGGTCCGCGTTGAATTTCATCAAAGGCCTGAAGCGGTGTAAAGTATTCGGAGTTATGCGAGGCGCGGACTATATGGCTACCTTCAACTGGTTGTAGTATGTGTGGAACATGGAATTTGACTGCCATTGCTTATTCATGTCACTGGAATACCACAGTGTACTGAACTTCGCGGCCAAAGGTTCAAAGAGCTCGATGTCCGGGAAGGTCGCACCTTCCGGCATCTTCCAGGAAATGAAAGCGATCGGGATCAAAATCCAGCTGAAATGAAATTTGTACCCTTGATCCTGGGATTCTCTGTAGTCAAGTTCTAATTGGTTCACCAGGTACTTCGCCCAATTGATTTGTAGGCCCTCCACGCACTTCCCTGCGAGGTCGACTACAAAACCAATCACTTGGGTGGGTCGGTTCTTTTGTACTAACTTTCCTGCAATCAATTGATAGGCAAGGCGCACTGCACCGCTCTGGATAGAGGCTACCTTGTAGCCTCGTGTTCCCTTCTCGACATTGCCATAGGTGTCCTTGATCCTTTGAGCTAGAGCGTGATCCATGGCTTTTCCAAGATAGAAATCATGTGGGTCAGGGCCTTTCATACTAAGCCCGGTGATCTAATTGATCAACGTTGGATCCATTGTTATGCGACGGTTTAACCATAGATAACCTCCATGGTAACAATACATCAGCAATTTGACACATCCATTCACCTCCTCGTGTCGTCCGAAGTGCGGAATCTTCATAACATTCAGCAGGGTGGACTGCGTGAGGTTATGGGTCCATGACTAAGGGATGATCTTTGAATTCTTTCCCTTAGTTCTGGTCAGGTACTTATGTGGGGCGAGCATGTTGTAAAATTTCTGGTCGTCGAGGTTGAAGTCACTAAACTTCAATGCTGCAATCTTATATTGGTTCGCGTGAACTGCGCGTATCCCTTTCGGGAGGTACACAGTGATCAAGGCATACTCAAAGTCTCTCAGCACACTATCTCGATTTATTACGCCGCTCAGAGCTGGTAGATAGGTGGGTAATATGCTCGGAATCAACTTAGCATTCATGAGATCATCCTTGTGATTAGTTCACTTCTCATCGGATGGTTGGGACGGTCCTACCCCGCGAGAAATCGATGGTGATGCTTGCATTGTTCTCGTGGATGAATCTTGGATACCTGTAGACATCGACATGACTCTCTCAGTCATCAAGTCGATCAAAACTTCTTCAACAGATTTCTCTACATCGCTCAATTTGTCCCATGTGCACACTCGGGGTTAACAATCGTGGGTTCGGAGAATAACTTAGACACAGTAGTGAGATAGAGATCAAGAGTGCAACAATCACTATATAAACTCGGCTTAGTCTGCGAGCTCAAATTCTCAATTAGAAAAAGTGTTCTCGGTGCGTGGTGTGACAGGATAAATAGGTAAATCGACAACGGGTCTCTTGCAATGGGTATGAAGCCTTCATTAACTCTGTTCGGTTTGTTATGGCGTGGTCCAAAGGTCTGGTGTCGAGCCTTAAATGTCTTTCAACCCATTCGGAGCGTCGATCAAACGATTATAATGTCTCCAACGACTATATTACTTCGTCATAGTGAAGTGCCATGTGTCTCTGTTATGATATCTCGGCAAAGCTCCAATTTTGCAAATTTCCCTCCTACAAAGTTCCCTCTGGAACCTTCTGTAACTTTTCAATATTAGCCCTCTTCTTACTGAGCTTTCTAGCCTTCTTTCTAGTGAGCTTCGTCTTGGTATTCCTTTTTCCATTTTGATTCTTATCTTCTTTTGACATAGTCACTGTGCGTTGTTGAGATTATTTCCTAGGATTCAAGGGTAATACCTCTTCTTTGTCTGGGATAGGTACTTCAGTCTCTTGTGGGTCTTCTAATTTTCTTGCAGCTTCGACATCTGGGTCTCTAGTGTTAAATAGCTTCGATCTGTTCTCATGTTCTTCAATCAAGTGTGTGATCCTTCTGGTCATGAAATCTTTTTTCTCTTGCTTCTTCTGCTCTAAGACTTCTTCTTCTTCCTTTCATCTTACTCGATCTCTGTCAATCCAAGGTTTTCCTATTAACATGGTAAATGGGGCTTTGTCTTCAATAAATTTAATAATCTCAAAATCTTCTTCTGTCGAAGTTCCATTTGCAATCATAGGTATCTGAGCGAGCCTTCCACATAGGTTTACCAGTTTTCCTTTGAACAATCCTACTCCTCCTAATGAAGGAATCATAGCAGGCCTCCCTATAACTTCCCAAGTTCTCTCTGTCATGGTATTCACCTGTGTCTCTTCATCCAGAACATAGTCAATGTCAAAATCTCCTATTCTTGCTTCGATGCATTCTTTTTCTTTGAATATCTCTAATAAGATGATATGTAGGTGGTCATTTAGGGTTTCTTTTATCTATAGCAATACTTGCTCGGATTCTTTCTGAGATTCTACCATAGTCTTCATTTCTGGATCTACCTTAGGGTTTTCTGGGTTCAAATTCATTCTTTCAAGCTTAGCAAACATTCTAGGGCACTCCATCACTTCATGGTCCATAAATTTACAACAAAGACAGCTAGGTCTTTTTCCAGGGCACTCCTTAGCAAGATGTCCCGACTTTCTACAACTGTAACAGAGGTTTAATCCTCTCTTTCTTTTAAATGATCCCCAGCTTCTCTGGTACTGCACGCTAGGATCATAGGAGCTAACCTGCAAAAAATTATTTCTAGGATCCTGCATCCATTTGTTAGTCCAAACTTTCTTTCTATGCATAGGTATAACATATCTTTCACTATTCTTATCATATCTACTCATATCAAGCATTCTTTCATCTATTAGTGCCCTAGTTTTCAAGTTAGGACAGACTCTTTTAAACATACCTAGATCCATACTCTAGAAACAAAAATTTCCACTTATCTTACTTTTATAGAGCACAAAGCTTTCAGATCTAAAAAATTTCACTATTCTTACCTTTATCAGAGCACAGAGCTTGCAGATATTACCTATTTTAATCAGAAATTCTCACTTTTACCTTTCTTAGAGCACAAATCTTTCAGATCTTGCTTCTTTCCTTCAGATCCGACTTCTTTTCTTCAGATCGGGCCTCTTTCTTTACCACAGAGCTTTATAAATCAAGTAGAATATTGCGCACTAGAGCGACATATCTATGCACAAAGCTTTCACAACTTCAGGATGAATCTTTGCACAAATATTCTTCTTTCTCAGTTCTCAGCAATCACAGTTTCAGGTCCCAGCAATGGAACCATTTGTTGGCACAGGGGCAGACCCAGGATTCAACGCTACAACAATGCACCAAAAAAACCCTAACTACCGACCCTTTCTGCAACACTTGTGAAGTAGATGTAGTCTCACCCGAGGTAGAGGAAGGGGTGGTTGCGAGACTCAAGTTTCTGTAACCTTAGCTGGGACACAAATCTGTGATTATAATACTTAACATGGCACTTAGCACCGTCAGTTCCTCAATATGCAATCAATGTCCACTTCGTTGATAAGACAGAGCTTCGCAACATTCACGCTAATCTAATGTATTTAAGCACTTAGCAAAGGTAAATGGATCAGATCTAGCAGATCAAGCACTAAGCATAGTCATATAGGTCAGATCTAACATTCTCACATATCATTAGCACTAAGCATAAGCAGATCTATCTAATCATCTCAAAGCACTTAGAAAATAACATATAAATGCATCAGAACATCACACAGAGCAGAGTAACACAGTATTTACATGGTTCACCCTCACCCTGGGGCTACGTCCACCAACTCTTATTTTTATTGTCTTCAGTCAATCGGTTACAAGCACAGAGCCTCAAAACCCCTCTTCGCATAGGACAGAATATCTGCGCAGCTCTCTAGATCCTTCTTCCTTGCGTTACGGCACAAAAATTTCCACGGTCTATTACAACCACTTACACTCAACTCTGCAAGTCTCTTACAGTCGTGCACAAAGCATCTATAAACCCTACTTGTACTTAGCACATAGCCATATTGCATACACCACATAGATGCACTACTACTTCTATCTTGCCTAAGCATCTACTTATATATTAAAAAATAGGCCTAAGCATGGTTAAACCCATGGGTCGACATCCCAATCCTGTTACATAATCCCAAAAACCCAAAAAGGACCCAAAAAGGGGTCGAGATCCCATGATCTCCACTTCATCTTGCGCTCCTCCTTCGACAGGCTGTCGAAGTCCAAACTAGGTCAACTTGACCAAGAATCTCCCAAAACTTGGTCAAGGGCCAACAGAGATCAACTCTATCTTCAAGAGTTGAATAAGGGAAAATCCATGGAGGTTGAGGTTGAATCCTCCCATCCAAAGGAGGCTCGAGCTTGGGAGCTAGGTAAATGCATTCCCCAAGATTCAATGTCGCCAAAATATGTAGTTAGTTCCACAAGAGTTGCAAATCAAACTAAATACATGAGGGAGCATGCCTTGATTGGCAAGTTTTTAGGACTATGGCCATCGGAGAGCGATTTAAACAAATGGATCAGGAATTGGTGGAAACCCAAAGGACATTTTGATCTACCACTCGACTCAAAAAGTTTTTTCACAGCCATCTTTCACAACCTAGAGGACAAGGATAGAGTTTTCGAAGGCATACCATACTTCTTCAACTCAATTGGCCTGTACCTATAATAATGGACAGAGCACTTTATCCCAGAGACATAGGACTTTTCATATGCCCCAATATGGATTCGACTCTACTCCCTCCCACAAGAATTATGGCTTGGAGAGATTATCGTCGGAATAGGAAACACCCTGGGTCTATATGTTAAAGTTTTCGAAGCCACACGTCAATGATGCTACACCTCCTATGCTCAGATCTGTGTGTATATGAACATTTCCAAGCCTATGAAAGGCTCCATAACCTAGAGTTCAGAGATCAAGAGTGGGTTCAAACCATTGATTATGAGCACATTCTATTTAGGTGCCAAAAATGTCATGAACATTGCCATATGTTCAGACATTGTCCCCATGATGCCCCTCAGAAAGATTCAGTGAATGCCCCAGAGAAATCCAAGGATGGTTTTACTCAAGTTCCAGGAAAGAAGAGACCTACCCAGAAAAAATCTACTCCTGAGTCATCAAAACCGTCGGCCACAGGAAACTCATTTGGAATCCTAAGCCAGCTACCGAATTCCCAAATCGTAGAAGAGTCACATGATTGTGCAAACACTGAAAGAACTCATGGGAAGTCCGAAGAGAATCAAGATCCCATCTTGGAACAAATTTAACCCAATTCTTCCCCAATCCCACTAGATTATGAACAACTCACAGAGGATGGAGGGGACACGGAAATGGTATTGGACGAAAAGGAGTTAATAGATATTGATCTGGACAAGATTGAGGAGGCATATCACAATCAAGAGTTGTAATCTATTCCTTTGGAGAAGCTATGTAAAGTCCATAAAGTGTATTTGAATTCCACTGCTGGTGCTACCTCCAAATCATGAGGAATTTTATGCATCCATCAAGATCCAAGGGAAGAGATCCACAAATCATCAAACGAAAGAAAAAGAAGAGGAATAAAATCCATGCAACAGCTCATTCATGAGGTAGGTTCTTTCATGATTAACTCTGATCAGTTTTAGAAGCTCATAGAGGGATTCTTTCTCTCCCCCCCTCCACCTTCCTCGTGAATATAATTTCATGTAATGTTAGAGGCCTAAATGGAAGAACCAAGCAGCGGGTTCTCTGAAACAACATAATGGATTAAAATCCCTATATGTTGCTCCTTCAGGAGACGAAATGTACCCAAGAAGTAGCATAAAACACTCTTTCATGGTGTTGGAGGAAAATCAACTTCGTTTGCAATGACTATAGAGGAGAAATTGATGGTATTGCAATCCTCTAGAATCCTGCTACAATCATAATGTACAACTTCTTCTCTACTAGATGGGCCATCACAGCGCATTACAGAGCTATTGGATCAAATAAGGAGGGAGTAATCACAAATGCCTATGGGCGACAACCGATGCAGGAGAAGGAATCATTCCTCAAAATTCTACATGACTTGAGTGTGATTATTGGGAACGTTCGTTGGATACTAGGGAGTGACTTCAATATGATATTCTCTTTGGATGAAAAGCAAGGCGAAATCAGAAGGCTCGACAATGATAGTAGGAGTTTTCAACGGGTAATTGATAACCTAAACCTGATTGACTTAAACACCATCAATGGAATTTACACTTGGTCGAATCGTCAATCTGACTCTCATCAGGTGGCATGTAAGCTAGACAGGTTCCTTATATCTGAATCCCTAATGTTTGAAGGTCTCATCTTGGAAGCAAGCATCCTCCCATAGTTTGGCTTATACCACTGGCCAATACAACTATGGATGGACATTTCATGCTCCCCACGCAGCAAACCATTCAGGTTCGAAAAGAGGCTCTCTCCCGTTGATTTCCAAGAAAATGCTCCTCTCTAGTGGGATGAGTCGATAGTAGCACATGGTACCCTGATGTACAATTTCCAATAAAAAATAAAAAAAAATTCAAGAAAATAATCAAAGATTGCAACAAAAATGTCTTTGGTAATATATTTCAAGCCCAAAAATTATTGGAGCAACGCATGGAAGAGATACAAAGACAGTTGATAATCCAAGATAGCATAGAATCTCTTCAAGCAAAGGAACATAGCTTAAAGCAATAACTTGAAGAATGGTATGCGTAGGAGGAACTTCTTTGGGGCCAAAAATCCAGAGTTCAATGGCTGAAGGGAGAGAAAAATTAAAAAAAAAAAATCATAGATCCATGATCCAAAGAAAGCACAACAACAAAATTAAAAGGATGGAAAATGATCAAGGACAAAACATAATGGACCATGATGGACTAGAATAGGAACTGGTTAACTATTACAAGGATATTCTAACCGAACCATGTCCTGACTACTCCATTTCCATCAGCAAAATAACTCAACATATTCCTTCCCTAATCATAGAAGAACAAAATGGAGCTTCGTTGTGATTGATATCAATCGAAGAGGTGGACCTAGTGATCAAGGATATGTCAGTAAAGAAATATTCAGGACCATGCAACTTCACAACAAATTTCTTTCTCTATTGTTGGTCAATGATCCGTGAAGAAGTCTGGTGGTTGGTTGAATATTCGCACCTCTCTCGCGAAGTCCTTCCATCCCTCGACACAACCTTTCTCACTCTTATCCCCAAGGAGGAGGGCACCACTCATCCCAAACAATTTCAGACAATCTCCCTTTGCAATGTCATCTACAAGATTATAACCAAGGTAATGGCCATCTGTCTCAAACCTATTCTTCCTTTCATTATTTTTAAAGAACAATCTGGTTATGTTGAAGGTCGCCAAATTCTAGACAACATCATCCTAGCACATGAAGTTATTCACTCCCTAAAATCCTCCCAAGCTCCCGAAATGATTATCAAGCTAGAGCTTTCTATAGCCTTCAACAAACTCAGTTGGCAGGATATGCGCTCTCTTTTTGCGGCTTTTGGCTTCAACAATGATTAGATAAAGTGGGTCCTCAACCTCACTTCATCCACCTTCTTCTCCATTTTAGTGAATGGTGCCCCTTCAAAAACATTTACTCCATCTAGAGGCATTAGTCAAGGTGATCCTATTTCCCCCTTCCTCTTTGTCATCATGGTTGAGGGATTGAGACGATGTATAAAATATTCCATTGATGATGGCTCTCTCCAAGGATTACCTTTGCATGGTATTCATCATGTGGCTTCTCATAGCCAGTTTGTGGACGATACCATGATGATGGGATCCCCAACAACTAGAGAAGCCAAGAAAATCAGCAGCATTGTTTGAGATTTCAATGAAGCCTCATGTACCAACATCAATACTGCTTTAATACCCCCCTAGCCATCAAAAATCACATCACTCGTCTCCTCGGCTTCTCCAAGAGTTCTCTTCCATCCAAATATCTGGGTGTTCCTCTGATTGACAACAACCTTTGCAATAACTCTTGAGAATCCCTCATCAACTCTCTAAACAAAAGGCTCAATTATTGGACCTTTCTTTCCCTCAACCTGGTTGGGCGTCTTGTGCTCATCAAATCAGTGCTTTAGGCCATTCCAATCTATCTCTTCTCAGCCTTAGTGGCCCCTAAATTTGTTCTAAAAACTATTCATATTATTCAAAGAAACTTTATGTGGTATGGAAACAATGAAAGGAAAAAATGGGCCCTAGTCGACTCGGACAAACTTTGTAAACCAAATCTAGAAGGAGGCCTTGGTCTACGGGATCCATTAACGCTCAATGCAATAATGGGAGCAAAAACATTGTGGCAGTGGTTGAAGCACCCAAAGGACCTATGGGCCTGCTTCTGGCAAAGAAAATACACATTGAATACAAAGGAAGATAATCTCATAAGATGGAATGACCAAATCAATGGATCCTCGATCTAGAATGTTACTTGGAAAAATCATGATCTTCTTCAAGGGAATGCCTTTTGGGAGCTCTGGAGTGGTCATAATGCTCTCTTCTAGTCAAACTCTTAGCAGCAAATGCCACCCCTCCTACAAAAGGATTCACTACAAATTGTCCACACCCTCATGCCTGTTAGAAAATGAGGAACACTTACACACTAAACCTAGAAGAATAGAGGAAGAAAGATTTAAACAAGAGAGTAAATGACAAAGAAAGCACACAGTACACAGAGATTTTACACTGGAAATCAAAATGGGAAAACCAACATTCCTTGAGAATCTTTCTCTCTTGTTGTATTATTCATCCAAAATAAAAGGTTACATGCCTAACCTTGGTCTACACCTAAGACACAATCGACATCATGCCTTCTTTCTTTACACAAGAAAAACCCTATAGCCAATTCAGCTTACATCTACATGACCAACAACCTCTGTGATTATTGATTAACCTTTATAACATTACAACACGCCTTCTTTATAGGCTTTACAGTAGGAAAAACCCTAAAGAAAAGCATCCAAAAATGGTTACAGATCCACGCAGATCATTGGCCATAAATCCCATGAATCTAGGCATTTTGTTACAATCAACTACCAAATCAGATTACCAGTTGGCCTTCATTCGATCTCCAGTCAATTGTCACATGCCCTCCTGTCGACCTCTTGTCAATTGACCTCTTCGACTTGTTATCGATATCTTCGAATTTGACTTTGCCCAGTCGAACCACATTGACCTTTGACTTGTTGTCAATATATTCAACTTCGACTCTACCCAATCGAATGATCCAGGTGGATATCAGTGGCCACCCACCTATTCCACTGGCTCGAAAATCAGTTTTCCATCTTGACAATTTTTCGGCAGTTTTTTGAGTCCCAAACTTTCGAGATCATTTTGAGGCCCTAAATGATGTTTTTTGGGGGATTTGAGGCCCAAGCAACTATTAATAGCACTATTGTGGGTGAGTCAAAAGTATTTATTCTCGGTTATACCTTTCCAACGGTGTATTGAGCGCCCCAAACAAAGATCGTATGAAAAAGTTATGCCCTCGGGAAGTTGACTTATCAACTACCCCCATCAGGGCCAGCAAACCTTTTGGATTTTCATCTTCTGGGGTTAGGGTTTTGGATTTTACTAATGTTAAAAAGGCCTTTGGAGCCTCATTGTAACAATCATGTTCTTTTGAATGCAAGTAGCAGACACATATCTTCTCAGAGATAAGTTGCCACCATTCTAGCTAGTCTTTCACTCTGTATTTTAACAGTCTTTGTACATTTTCCCTCATTAATAGAAAATGGTGTATTATTGTATCTCTATGTTTATGGTTGCATCTATGATACATTTATGTTACATTATTGGATATCCGAGATATCATTGTACACTTCTTTATTATATCTCCGCTTTCGTTTCATGCCGAAAATAATTTGGATCTGGTATTAGAGCAGGTTGCTCTTGATCGTTTTTCAATGCATGTCCCCGACAAGGTCTGAGTATAGCAAGTTGGGTATCTAGCTTGTATCTCTTGAATACAATCGTTCTCGCACGCCCAATAAACCCTCCATGGCGGAAGAAAATAAAAACGACAGAGAAGACGATTATATTAATATATTGCTTGAGCAAGCTCTCATGCGATAGAGGGACGAAATGATTTAGAATTGTGCCCACATCCTTCAACGCCTACCGATAACAACAAGAGCATATTCATCAAGTGGACACTTTGGAAGAAACTCACCTTTCAAGGTACAAGTTAATTTTTATATTCCCATATTTGAAGGACAGATAGATGCGGATGCCCTAGAAAAATGGTTAAATCTACTAGAAGGTTATTTCTTTGTTCATAATTTGTCCGGTAGGGAAAAGATATCCTTCACACTCCTTAAGGCTCTCCCCCATGTCAAACATTAGTGGGAAACTTACTGGGAGAAAAGTTCCACATAGGATTCTAGAATATATGGGGTTGAGCCCACTTGAGATTTTTTTGTGGATGCGGTAAAGGAACAATATTACCTTGTTGGAAACTATGAGGACCAGTACATGAGATGGACCACACTACAGCAAGAAAGGGGCCAAGCAGTTCTGGAGTTCACCAATACCTTCCATACCTTGTGCACCAAGTTGGGTATCAAAGACTCTGAATGAAATTTGGTTCTAAAATACTGTGGGGCTCTACACACATACATTCAAACTGAAATGGATTTTCTAGACATCTCATCACTCGGTTATGTTTATCGATATGCTATTAAAATGAAGCAGAAGTTTAAGCATCAGAAAAAATGAGAGTTTGGTTCTGTAAATCCGCAAAATACAAAGTATGATAAAGATGGCCCTAACAAATAGCATCCTGAAAACCAGTCCAAGCCACAGGAAAAGAAGTGTCACGGAAAGACGAAGAAGGACACCAGAAAATGGTGTGATTTCCACAAAAGCCCCTGGCTAATCCGTATTAGGAGCGGAATAAACTGATTAACAGACTGAATACAATAAACATAGAGATATGAAGAATAACACAGATATCCAGTGAACAATATATTTTATTGAATAATGAAATAGGTTGAAACTGTAAAACTGCAGAACTAAAACACGTGCTCGAATGGTGGTAGTTATCTCTGAGAAGAGATGTGGCTACTACGCACATCTGTTTGAGTAGAATGTATTAGAATGAGGCTGCAGAGGCCTTTTTTATATTACTCATGAATGCCAAAACCATAGACATCCAAAAAACTAATCCTAGAAGGTGAAACTCCAAAAGTCATGTGGGCCCTTATGGGTAAGTTGGTGTAAGTTGGTACCTCAACTTCCTAGGGTCGTAACTTTTTCATACGACCTCTATTTTAGGCACATGATAGCCTGTTGGAAAGGTATTTTAGAGAACTACACATTTTGTCATCAAACTCTGACTTCATTTACAATTTGATTGTGGCGAGCCAAAAAAACAATGTTTAGGGCCCCAAAACAACCCTAAAAGTATAGCAAGATGTGCTGACATGAAAACATACAAAATAATCCATTTGGATTAGGCGAGAGGCCACCAGTATCCTCCTGGAGGATGTGTGGGGCTTCAAACATCCCCAGAAGTGTAGAACCCACTATTACAAGGAAGTGAAAAATAACGTTTTGAACAAAAATGGACAAGAGGAGCCAGTTGGAATAGGTGGGTGGCCACCAATATCCACCTGGATCAATCATCCCCCTTTAGGAAGCAATGGTCTCCATTGTGTTGATTTCCCCCATCGGGTGAGGAAACTTTTGTTGGATTTGGCCCCAGGTTAGCCACTGTCCTTGGTGTAGAAGTTGCCCTGCCTTGACAACCCGATAAAGTTGGATCCTCTGCTGGCGATTTCCCTTGACCTATGTGTCCACTATATGATCAGTGGATGCTTGTTCCATGTAGTCAGGGTTGATCTCTGTTGGTTTCATTTGTTTTGCGATCTCTGAGGTGTCCAATAATGGTGGAAAATATGGTCGAAGGAGGTCCACATTGAACACTGGATGCAAGCCAAGGAAGGGTGGAGTGTTGAGCTCAAAAGCATTGCTACCCACAGCCTTTGTGATAGTCTAAGGCCCATAGCAAAGTGGGTGAAGATTTTGATGGGGCCCCGTGAGACGCTTGATCTCCAAAATGAAACTGGTGTGGTACCCTGTGTTGATCATGGCGCTTCTTGTACTTAGCATTGGATTTCTGCAAAATCTCCTGGACTTGTTGCCGGATGTGTTGAATCCGCTCAATGAATCTGGTGGCTTTGTTGATCGCAGACTGATAATGGGAAGAGTCTGTCTATGCGGTGGCAAGAGGAAATGCAACATCAATGGGTCCCAAGGGTTGTAATCCCAGACCCGCCTGAAATGAGCTATGGCCGGTGGAGCTATGGATAGCTCTCTTGTAACTGTACTAAACATAGGGGAGACTCTCGTCCAATGTACATGATTGCTTAGAATTGTTATGTGTAGGATGTGAAAAATCATCTGATTGATGACCTATTGATCCAGGTGGATATAGGTGTCCACCCACCTTTTCCAACTGGCTCAAAACAGTTTTCTGACAATTTTGGTAATTTACTATTTTTAGCAGTTTTTAACTTCTGGGGCTATTTTGAGGGCCTAAATGAAGGTTTTTATAGATAGAGATTCTCATTTATATATGAAGGCATGATTGAGCCCCTAAAATGAATCTCCTCAATGATACCTTTCCAACGGGCTATCATACACCTAAAACAGAGATCGTATGCAAAAGTTATGACCCCAGGAAGTTGATGTACTAACTTACCCAAACGTGGCCCACATGACTTTTGGCGCTTCATCTCCTAGGGTTAGGTTTTTGGATGTCTAGGGTTTTTGGCATTTCTGTTTATTATAAAAAGGCCTTCAGAGCCTCATTTTAATCATCTTCTTGTGAATGTGAGTAGCCGTCACATCTCTTCTCAAAGATAAGCTGCCACCATTAATCTAGCGAGTCTTTCACTCTGTATTTTTACAGTCTCTGTACATTTATTTCATTAATAGAAATCATGTATTACTATATATCTTTTCCTTTGGTTATATTTTTGATATATCTATGTTATATGACTGTTTCTCTTTCAATATATCTGTATATTTTTGTGTTATATCTCCGCTCTCATTTTGTGTCGAAAATAATATGGATCAATGGTATCAGAGCAGGCTGCTCTTGATCATTTTCAATGCATGTCCCCAATGAGGTCTGAGTCTAGAAATTTGGGTCTTGAGCTTGTCTCTCTTAAGGAAAATCACTCTCACACACCCAAGAAACCCTCAATGGCAGAAGAAAAGAAAAATGATGGAGTAGACAATCCTATCAATATGTTGCTTGAGCAAGCTCTCACGCGACAGAGGGATGAAATGATGGAGAATTTTTCTCACATCCTTCAACACCTGTCGATAGCAACAGGTGCATTTTCTTCAAGCGGCCACTTTGGAAGCACCTTGCCTTTCAAGGTACAAGTTAATTTTGATATTCTTGTATTTGAAGGACAAATAGATGAAGAAGCCTTAGACAAATGGTTAAATCTGCTAGAAGGTTATTTATTTGTTCACCATTTTTCCGATAGGGAAAAGATCACCTTCGCACTTCTTAAAGCTCTCCCCCATGTCAAACATTGGTGGGAAACTTACTGGGAGAAAATTT
>JASDQU010102817.1:209878-222347 GCA_032191745.1 Picea mariana
ACAATTGCGTAATAGTGTCTTGCAATAAAGTAATAAAATGATCATGAATAGGTAAAACTTAAGACAATTACATAAATGGCTTTATCATCATCTTTAGAATGATTATATTGTCAAATGTGAAAGTAAGCTCATTGATTTAACATTATTGTACAATTAGCGACAATGTTACAAAAATAATGATTGTGGTAATGATAGTGTTGTCGATTTAGATCCAAAAAGGCGGGTAATATGGCCAAAAATCATTGTATTTAGAAGAAAGACAATGTAATACCTTGGTTTCGACCAATGGTATATGTTTGACTAGATTATGTAAATAAACGATGGCATTGTTAATTGTTGGGTATTTGAGTCATGTGTGTAGAATTTGAAACACACCTATGATGTAAATAATGTAAATATAATGTATAAATTCCTAGTGCATAGTGAAAGGCCAAGGCTTGACGAGGTAATAACAAATCTTAGGCTTTGTGTTTTTTTTTTAAAGTTCTTTGACAAATGATATTTACACTGTCATCAAATGTGTCATCAAATTCTTGTATGATAAATTATAAATAAATATTAAAAAGGAAGATGTGCATGGTAAAGACCCGCTAACAAGAAAAGGGGATAATGAATGGGTAGTATATATATCAAATGTTTCGTATCAAATTCTTGTGTGATAAATTATAAATAAATATTAAAAAGGAAGATGTGCATGACAAAGACCCGCTAATAAGAAAAAGGGATAATGAATGGGTAGTAAATGAGACAAAATACACGAGTGTGACATGCTTTTGTCATCTTCCACCTTTGTGTGGTAATGGGCAAGGGTGACAAAAGTATGCATTATTTGTGTGTCCATGATTGCTAAGTTAGAGGAGCTCTCATAATATCCTCCATTTGTGTTTGTACTCGAGTGTAGATGGTGGGCAAATGGGATGAAGTACATTTGTACTTTTAAGCCATGATTCTTTTAGTAAGTGGAATTCCCATGTTATCCTCCAACATGTTGATGATTGCAGCTTCGTGAAACATTCTCAGGTCTTCTCCCTAGAGCAGTAGGCTGGATCAACCTGTGCCTTCTCCCTATCTTCTCTCTAGGTGGATGGGTTGGGTTGATTTATGGGGACGCCCCTGATCTTCTCCCCATATCAGACTGGGTTGAACGCTCCTCTGAGACTGAGTTGAGCATGAGACTTGTCAGAGGAGTGGCAAGTTGTCTTGGGAGGGCACCCAACGTCCCATGAGAGCAAACCATGTGGACATGTCACTTGCGAGTTGACCAAGCGGACACATCATGAGGGAGCAACCCTTGACGATGATGATGACTTGCTCTAGTGGGTCGTAGCCCCTAGAAGAGATGATGATGTTCACACTGGATGCAACCATGTGTGACATATTGATGCAACCTTTCACTATGATGACTAGAGACAAGAAGAAGCCCAACGACTTGTGCATAAAACCCATCAAAAGCCCAACGTCTTGTGTAGAAGACCTAATTTGCTGAAGTCGACTTGGATGAAGAGACACCTATTGGAAAGGAAATAGTTCTCATTGGACTTGTATAAATAGTTCTCATTTTGTCATTATAGACTTGGATCACTTTCTCTCTCTTGGTAGCCTCTTGGGATTCTAGCGCACTTCTTCTTGGTGATTGGATTTTCTCTTGGACTATCTATTATCTAGTGAAAGGTTGCTGCTAGGTTTTTCTCCCTTGTGAAGAAGGGTTTCCCAGGATATCTCGTGTATTTTGTGCATGGTTATCTTCTTGTGATCTTGGATAATTGTATGATGCAATTAATGCTTAGGGTTTACGCTTCGTGACATTTATGTTATGCAAAATTGAATAGAATGTTAACAAGTTGACCAAGCATAAAAAATTAACATGGAATCGGAGCAGTGTTCTTGAAAGAGCCATTGCAGAAGCTTCTCCAGCACCTTTCCAAGCTAGAAGTCACCTTCTTGCTGCAACTGCAAAAACGACCCTTACTCTTTTTCCTTGTCAAGCTAGTTTTAACACTTTCCCTTGAGCGTTGGCCCTAATCTCTTCACAAGCATGTACGACCTAGTCTAGCGCATCACATGCAACTTTTAGATTCAAAATTGAAGAAGTTTGGATTTTCGACCTTGGGGTTTCTGCAGATTTCAGTTTCTAGGGTTTTTGCAATCATGGTGGGCAACGTTCATGTGGAAGATAGGCTTGATGGAGCCTCTAACTTCAACTCCTGGAAATCAAGACTACTCATCACTCTAGAAGAGAATGACCTAATAAAATTTGTGGAGGAATTTGTATCAGAACTAACAGATGCATCAGATAAAACTCAGTGGAAGAAAAATGACGCCAAGGCTAGAAAGATAATCATTTACTTTGTGAAATATCATCTTATTCCACACATCTCCTCAATGAAGTCAGTCAAAGAGATGTTTGATGCTTTGAAGAAATTGTTTGAAAGCAAGAACACCAACAAAGCCATTACCTTGAAGCACCAACTTCAGAATATTAAAATGACCAATGCAGATACAATTGCCACCTTCTTCATGAAAATTGCTGAGATCAGAGATCAGTTAGCTGCCATTGGAGAAATCATCTCAGACAAAGAGCTGGTAATGCTAACCCTCAATGGTCTTCCAAGTCATTGGAAGCCATTCATTGTTATAACCCTAAATTGCTCTACACATGCATACATGGCCTTGGCCCTCTTGCATTTTTTGCCAAAGCACTGTTGAATTGCTCTTCTTAAAAAACTAATTTTTAGATGTACGCACCCTGCACCATTACTGTCCGCGTACATACGCTTGCTGCACCACTACAACTTGCACACATACACATGCTGCACCATTATAACCCGCGTACATACGCTTGCTGCACCACTACAATTCGCGTACATACACATGTTGTACCATTATAGCCTGCGTATACTTGCAAAAGTTGCAAAAAACAAAAAGTTGCAAGGAATTTGTTGAAATTGACGGGCTATTGGTAGTTTCTCAACTAATCCATCTGCTATAGTCCATCACCCAACCAAATAACCATCTTTTTGTCATATAAAAGGAGGTGTTGGGGTCCCATTTCACATCTAAGCATAAGAACAGTGAAACTCTGCCTGGTTTCACTTCCCCTCCTTGTCCAAGATATTGCTGCCTTTTGTGAGAATTGCCTCAACATTCCCTCATTAGCTCCTTCTCCCTCCATTGAACCCATTCACTTCCCAAGAATAGATCAGAAGGTTGAGAGGAGAAGTTCATATAAGGTGCACTTAGAGCTTGGTGAAGAGGAGCCTAGATCAGGTTTGCGGAACGATAGTCGACTTTAATTGTAAATGTATAATCATTGTGTTATTAATAAAAGAATTACATTTCCCTGTCCCAAATGATGGTGTCTTGAATACTTTTATTGGTTTATGCTTGACATTCTAACATCTAACATTAACTTATATATGGAATATCATGCTTGTCGTTCTCTGTTTATCAATCTTTGGATGCATGTCAGCCCTAGGAGGAGGCGTGTAGTCAGTGGAACTTCCAAGCGCGAGGAGGTCATCACCAGAAGTGGGATTGGAGGTATAGTTACCCAATCTCTTTTTCCTTGCTTTCTTTATATGAGTTTTGGTATGTTTGGGGTAGTATAGAGAATTAATTGACTTTTAGACGGTTAATCGATCTGCTACATTTTGAACCCTGGTGTAGATAAAGGGGGGTTTTTCCTGCTAGCATTCATCCAGAGTATCAGTGGATGATCCAAATTGCCTAAGTTTGATTGATTATGGGTGGACTGCACTTAGGAGGAGACACGACTTGCAGTGAAAGGTGCACATAGTTCCCATCATGATGAAAGTCATGCATTTGCCTCTCATGCAAGGAAAGGAAGAGGAAGAGGAAAAGGTACACAAAGAGTTCAGAGGAAATGAAAGCCACAACAAGCTCATGAACACAAGAAGAAAGACATGTCAAAAGTTCAGTGTTACAAATGAGATAAATATGGACACTATGCCAAAGACTGTCCTATATGAAGGAAATGGAGGCATGCAACCATTGCCAATGTTGATGAAGATCCACCTCACACCAAATCCGATCCCGCTGAGAATTCTTCTTCATCTCAGCCCTCTTAGGTACAGTTCCTACTAACAATAATGTCTGGTTAACATCTCATTGAACTAGTGGAGAAGGATTCTTGATTACATGTTGTACTTGGTGACGATGCTAGATATGCTATGAAGGGAACTGGAAACACTTCCCTTCAAGTAGACTCGAGTATTCCACTTCATTTGAGTGATGTATTGTTTCTACTGGGAATGAGAAGGAACCTTGTCTCTATTTCAGCCTTAGAGGACAAAGGCTATAAGGTTGCCTTCTCCGATGGAAAAGTTCTTGCATGGCACAAGAACTCTAGTATGGATTCCGCCAGTGTAATTGGTGTTTAAGAAGACAACTTGTACAAATTGACAGTTCATCCAGTTTAGACACTTGTACATGATTCTATCAGTCTGAGTGAGCTTTGCCACATACGACTTGCTCACTTACATTACAGATCTCTTCCCGCTCTGGGGAAGATGGTGACTGGACTTCCACCACTTCGTGTTGAGCATGATGGCGTTTGCAGAGGTTGTGCTCTTGGCAAGAATGCCAAGGGGACGTTTTCCAGCAGTGACAACAGATCCAAAGGAGTCCATGATCTAATACATTCAGATTTGTGTGGACCTATGAAAATTGCTTCCTTGAGTGGATACCTCTACTATGTGATCTTCATTGATGATTACTCAAAGAAGACGTAGATTTACTTCTTGAAATCCAAGGAGCCAGAAGAAGTCCTTGACAAATTCCAAGAATTTAAAGCTCAGATTGAGAACCTGACTGGAAGGAAGATAAATACCTTGAGATCAGATAATGGAGGAGAATATACCTCCAAGTGTTTCATTGATTTCTACATTGAGGCATGGATCAAGAGGGAGTACATTGTTCCTTAGAACTCTTAGGAGAATGGAGTTGCAGAAAGGAAGAACAGGTCTATTGTGGAAACAACCAAGGCAATGATCCATGATCAGAGTTTACCGATGTTTTTTTGGGCAGAAGCATCTATGACTGTAGTATATGTGCAGAACATAAGTCCTCACAATATTTTGAAGAACATGACTCCCGAAGAAGCCTTCACCGGAGTTAAGCCGGAAGTAGGACACTTTAGGATATTTGGGTGTCCAGTCACGTACCCAAGGAGAAAAGAAAAAACTAGATCCCTCTGAAAGGAAGGGCACATTTGTTGGGTACAATGAATCATCGAAGACATATAAGATCTACATCATAGGTCAGAGATAGATTGAAGTGAGTCGAGATGTTTCCTTTTGAGGAGGAAGTTGACTTCAAAAAATCAAGAAGGTCTCACATAGAGACTGACAATGAGAGAGAGGAAGAGATGGTGTCTTCCCCACATCACACTCCAGTAGTACAGAGAGAGCCTGACGAGTCAGTAGAGACTATTAAGCCTGTTGATCCTATTGATCCTATTGAACCAGTACATCCTATTGAGCCAGTACATCTTATTGATGTTCCTAGAGAGATTACAATGGGTCGGAAAAGACCTGTCTGGGCTTGTTAGACCTTGCAGGAGGCAGAGGGACATGCAGCTCCTCGTGGTACTTTCGGAGAAAGTAAGAGACCCCAAAGATTCTCAAGTTATATAGCATCCATGAGTCACATAATTGATTTTGAGACTTCCAGTTATGAGGCATCTAGTCAGCCAATATGGAAGGATGCCATGATGGAGGAGTATCAGTCCATCATGAAGAATGATGCATGGGACATTGTTCCAAGGCCCAAAGGGAACTCTGTGGTGACTTCCAAGTGGATTTATAAGATAAAACATGCAGCTGACGGGAGCATTGAGAAACACAAAGTGAGATTTGTGGCCAGAGGATCCTCTCAGGTGGAAGGAATAGATTATGAGGAGACTTTTGCTCTTGTTGCTCGATATACCTCCATTCATACAATTATTGCACTTGCTTCAGCCTTGGGTTGGAGACGACATCAGATGGACGTGAATAAAACCTTTCTCAATGGCGAGATTGAGGAAGAGGTGTATATCAAGCAACTAAAAGGCTTTGTGATTCATGGAAAGGAGTCCCATGTGTGCAGGTTGAAGAAAGGTCTATATGGACTCAAGCAGGCCGCTCGTGCTTGGTATGCGAGGATTGATGGATATTTGATGAGTTTGGGTTTCAACAAGAGTGTTGTTGATGCCAACCTGTACTACAAACTTGACAATGGTGAATCCCTGATTCTGATCCTGTACATTGACGACTTATTCCTCATCGGGGCAGAGCATCTAATTACTTGGTGCAAGCATGAGCTGGCTTCTGAATTTGAGATGAAGGATCTCAGATTGATGCATTACTTCTTGGGACATGAAGTATGGAAGAGAACTGATGAGATATTCCTGAGTCAAGGGAAGTAAACAATTGAGATATTGAGGAGATTTAGCATGACAGACTGTAAGTCCATGACCACATTGATGGTGGCGAATCTGAAGAAGTTGAGTGAGTCTTCTTGCGATCCAGACTTGATTGATTCGACTGTGTATCGATAACTGATTGGATCACTGATGTATCTGGTTAATACCAGACCTGATATTTTCTATGTAGTGAATGCACTTAGCAAGTTCACGAGTAAGCCGAGACATATACATTGGGTGACTGCGAAGCATGTGTTGAGATACTTACGAGGCACAGTTGGACATGGCCTCATATATGCTTCTAGTATCAACATGAGATTACAGGGATATGTCGATTTAGATTGGGCAGGAAACATAATTGACAGAAAGAGCACCTCCGGATGTTGCTTCAACCTAGGATCTGCCATGGTTTCCTGGTGCAACAGGAAACAAACTTCTGTGGCCTTGATTCCTGCAGAAGCAGAGTACATTGCAGTATGTACGATAGTATGTGAAGTAGTGTGGCTTCACAAACTCCTTGCTTGGTTGTTTGGCCAGATGTTGGATCCCACCATGATACATTGTGATAGCCAGAGCTGTGTGAAGCTCTCAGAGAATCTAGTATCTCATGACAATACCAAATAGGTTGAGATCAAGTATCACTATATTCGTGATATTGTGCAATGGAAGACAGTTTGAGTGGAATACCTTCCTACTGATGAGCAGATTGCAGATGTTCTCACCAAGCCCCTTGCCAAGTCAAAGTTCGTGTACTTTTGTGATAAAATTGGTGTGACAGAGAATGTCCCTCTTGATGAGAGGGAGTGTTGATGATTGTAGTTTCGTGAGACATTCTTCAGGTCTTCTCCCCAGAGTAGTGGGCTGGGTCGACCTGTGCCTTCTCCCTATCTTCTCCCCAAGTGGATGGGCTGGGTTGGTTTGTGGGGACGCCCCTGATCTTCTCCCCATATCAGGCTGGGTTGAATGCTCCTATGACACTGAGTTGAGCATGAAACTTGTCAGAGTGGCAAGCTGTCCTGGGAGGGCACCCAACATCCCATGGGAGCAGACCATGTGGACATGTCACTTGGGAGTTGACCAAGTGGACACATCATGAGGGAGAAACCCTTGACGATGATGATGACTTTCTCTAGTGGGTCGTAGCCCCTAAAAGAGATGAGGACGTTCACACTGGGTGCAACCATGTGTGACATATTGATTTAACCTTTCACTATGATGACTAGAGACAAGAAGAAGCCCAACATCTTGTGCAGAAGACCCATCAGAAGCCCAACGTCTTGTGTAGAAGACCTAATCTGTTGATGTCGACCTGGATGAAGAGACACCTTTTGAAAAGGAAATAGTTCTCATTGGACTTGTATAAATAGAGAGAGCCATCTCTCATTTTGTCATAACACACTTGGATCACTTTCTCTCTCTTGTGTAGCGCTAGCCTCTTGGGATTCTAGCGTACTTCTTCTTGGTGATTGGATTTTCTCTTGGACTATCTATTATTTAGTGAAAGATTGCTGCTGAGTTTTTCTCCCTTGTGAGGAGGGGTTTCCCAGGATATCTCTTGTGTATTTTGTGCATGTTTATCTTCTTGTGATCTTGGATAATTGCATGATGCAATTAATGCTTAGGGTTTATGCTTCATGACATTTATGCTATGCAAAATTGAATAGAGTGTTAACAAGTTGATCAAGCATAAAAATTTAACACAACACGGATAATATTCCATCCTTGTCCTCTCCTCTCTCATTTCCTTTAAGAAGAGGAGCTCTTCTATCACTCTTTACCTATGTTACATTCATATTCCTCCATGTTATCATCTATATGTTGAAATTATGTCGTACCCATGTGTTTTATGTTGAGGGAATTTTGGGTGAAGAGTGGTGTCTCACTAGAAAAGAGAGTTAAGATTGGGAAATATATTTGATGGATAATGACCTACTATTGTTTGATTTAGCAGTCTCGTCAAGGTCCTCTCGAGATGCTAAAACTGGTCCC
Organism: Picea mariana; assembly: GCA_032191745.1. Classification (NCBI taxonomy): domain Eukaryota; kingdom Viridiplantae; phylum Streptophyta; class Pinopsida; order Pinales; family Pinaceae; genus Picea; species Picea mariana. Next base: position 218,289 of record JASDQU010102817.1, read on the forward strand.
ATGTAGGATAAGTGACCACTGTCACCTTGACACAAATTTCCACTCTTAAGTTAACTTCAACTAAAAGCTATGGGATGCTTTCCTAATCTAAACATAGAAAACAATTTTTCATCCAAGATAAGTAGACCAATGCTTAGTATGAATGTCTAAGGTGAAGGTGGGAGTTAATTGTTCATTCACTAATTTGAAATGATAAAACAAATTGCAGAAAAATGTAGACCAACAAATTAAAATCACTAAAAACTTATAATTATCTAGTTCTAATAACAAGAAGAGAGCGAGTGATGAATACCCTTACAAAATACAAGATGAATTCGACAATTTACCCTTGGTTAAGTGGATGTAGGTAGACAAATACTTCGTTGTTTTGTACTTTCAGATCGGTAAAACACACAAAAACGCAGAAAACATAAAGCAAAATTCCCCTTTTAGGTCACCCACTAGTGTGGAAGCACACACGATCGATAGATCCATGAGTGGGGAAGTTTGGACAACGAGTTAGTAACGTTAATAACAATCCAACACTTTAGATCAACAAGTAAAATTGAGTTTCTAGCAATATGAAAACTACTTGCATCAATCAAGGTTCAAATCCCCCTAGGGGCAAAACTCAAAAATTTATTCCAGCAAAAATTATTCCAACAAGAAATCATTGATCTATAGCATCTAGAAAATGTATTTTTACCCCAGAAAAATAATGATAAACTTATAAATCAAATTTGGAATAACAATGAAGGGTTGCCAATGAAATATACTTGCTTGTTCACATCCTTTGGTGAATTTTTTTGTTGGATCTGATAATAGATCTGGTGTAACAAACTTAGATCTACAAAAACATTTTACAGTACTTTTGTGAAATATGTATTTTATGTGTAGAAACCAGAGTGTAAAATATCATTGGATAAAAAATAAATTTAGTATCAAAACCTTGAGGATTTACTAGCTACGGAGATACAAATTTCATGCATGAGCTAGATATAATATTTTTGTTTTTTTATTTTTTTTTCAGTTGTGCACGTTGAACTAGGGAATGAGATTGGAGTCTAGCGAATATCACACCCAGAGATACAAGATTTTGAATTCTGTCAAGAAAGCTCCCTCAATGGAGATGGTCTCCAACCATTGGGTTGACTATGACACTGAGTAAAATTTCACCCTTGCTAAAGGGATCTTCGATAAGGATTTGTCTAACACTAGGGCTTGACTAGCACCTAATACCAATAGAAAACAATATGGAGACTAGAGTCTTGATCTCTCTTTCCACGTGACTATGTAGCCCCTCGATGGATCAACCCCAATTGTCTTGCAATAATCCAGAAACACCTGTGTCTATTCTATTAAGCATAATCACACCAAGCTAAGAAGAAACACCGGTATCTATTCTATTAAACACTAGTACAACAAACTAAGAAGAAAAATCATAGAAGAATCTACCCTCATAGAAGAATCTACCCACAAATTGCACTGAAAAATAAAAGTTCTTACTGAATAGCATAATGATCTCATAGTTCAACCACCACCATTTTGGGTAGAGAGTTTAACCTTATATATATTTTCTTTGTAGCGGTTAGATTTCTCTCTCCCAAAAATAACAATAGTTGACTTGTCATCCAAAAAGGTTGGAGACTAAGTCCATATACAAAAATAAATTTTTATTGCATTGAAAACTACACACTAGGGGTCAACTTGACTAAAAACTCAATGTCTAGCTTGGAAAATGTGTCGACATTCCTTTGTAAGCTCATGACCAACTTGGGAAAACCCAACAGTTACCTTCGAGAGGGTCGATTATTATGAAGGCTGATTTAATTGAACTCAACGACCATGAAAGGATGGCTCAATTTGCTTGATGTGAGAGGCGATTAGCTTTGTTGAGTGTGCCAATGGTTGTATTGCTTCCCATGGATGTTTCCTTTGACGAACCATTGGACCAAATTGTTTAATATGAAGTATGCAAACGGTTCATGTTCGACTCAGCATTACTTTAATTTAATATGTGCATTGATCTGTTCAAAGAAGCTCCATGTTCCACGATTTGACGATAACTATGAGATTTGGCCCCTACGACCCACTTTGACTATTCATGGCCAACATTAATTTATTTGCAAGAGGGAGGATTAACCCAACTTAGATGATGCATTAACTTAGATGATGCAATAACTTAGATGATTCATCATTTAACCAAATCTGCCCCTTAATAAAGTCGATGGGTCTCCAAGCACTTTTAATTATGAACTTAGGATAAAGGAGGGGGGGCCTTTTATAATATAAACTTTTAACATACCGGTTTTAAATTTGCCCCTTTTCTTATGATACTTCATTAGAGCACAAAAGGGATGGTTTCATTTACTATAAACTAATCATGCTATAATCCAACCTTCATACAAAGTGTTCTAGGAACAATGAGGGTAGGAATTAACATCCATTAACGAAAGATATGTGATCAAGAAGGGGAAAACTCGTATGCCTCGAGATATGTGTAGTGTTGTGAACTGTGAGACTGTCATGTTGAGAACTGTAAATGAATACTGCACAATGGCCAAGAAGATGCATATAGACTCTATGACACATGACAATGTGGGAAAAGACATAGGCGCGCTTAAAATATGGGCATGACAAGCCCCACATAGTGCGGTCACCCCTACAAAACCAATGGCTCTCGTAAACCATGTGTTCCAATATATCCATTTGAAGGCCTCCAATCTTATCTAGGAAAAAATGAATTGAGAGTGAGGATTAGAGGAACTGGGCATGGCTGACCATCAAATATTTGGGACACCATATACATAACCATCCACATGGCCTACAAGGCTTTAGACTTGCATCTTCTCGGATTTACAATGGTGTTGCTATGAAAAAATAATATAGGGTACCTTGATATGAAATTAGAGCTTAAATTGACTTTGTTATGCTAACTATAATTTCTTATATTAATTAAATGGATTTAATAAAGTTTAGTGAACAATTAAATTGATAGAAATGGAGAATAAACAACAATAAAGAAGACAAATAACAAGAACTTGTTAATGGAGTTCACCCCTTGTGGGCTACGTCTTCGGGTCTGCTTCAAGTGAGCAACCAATCCATTAAAAAGAAGGATAATACATCAAATTGACCTTCTTACATAAAAAATGATCTTCAACTTGCAAAAATTCGTCTTCATAATTCTTCTAGGAAGACAAGAGCATTGCTAGAAACTTCCTTTGGCTTATTCTCGCAAATAAAAAGGCTATATGGCCTTTTTTCTCAAAAAAAAATGCTACAAATTCCCTTTAAAAATAATTCCGCACATAACATATTACAAGTCCCATCCATGGTTTAATGGTAAAGTGTATGGGTTACAATGGCTTGGTCGTGGGTTCCACTCTTTCCATTACATTATTTTGTGCCACCATATCAACTTTACATGATTTTTGGGATTGACTTTACATGACTTTGTGCCACCATATCGACTTTACATTAATTAAAAAGTTTCCACGTGGACCTAATATGATTAACCCAAATAATTATGGATAAATCGAATTAATTAAACGAAATTCGCTAGCCAACTCTTCCATGCAGTGCTCCATGACCATGTAGGAGATAAGAACAAGTGTCACATAGGATTTCTAGAAGGTCCACGTGGTAGCCTCTGATTGGTCCATGTGGTGTCACATGTCAACTTGTAATCGATCCATGTGTCATCATATCATGTGTTTTCCTACCATGTGTGCCACGTGTCAGTCTCTAGGATGTGCCACGTATCATCCTTTTGCCCCATGTGTAAAATGATTCTAAGAGTCTAAGAAAAAAACTAATTTACTTAAACCATAAAAACTCGTGGAATGAGAATGAGTGATATTAAGAGAAAAGAGAACCTATTTAGAGTAATCATATAAATATGCTTATGAATGATAAATATGTAAGTCAATTGTTCAAAAACAACTTTTGATGTAGCATTTTTTTTCAAAAAAGCACCATAAAAAGGACACGTGATTTGTTATTTATTTCAATAATTCAAAAGTTGCATGCTATATATTAGAACTCTCTTTATATATTAGTTTGAGGAAATTAATGCCA
>JASDQU010102817.1:222367-235617 GCA_032191745.1 Picea mariana
CTCTTCCAGCCAACATCACGTTTGATGTTATTGGGATGTTTTTCAATCTTAATAGCTTCTATGAGTTTCCTTTTTGAGTAGTGTTGATATTGTGTAAGACATGGTCATCTTTAATGTAAATTTGGTGCATGGTCTTGTTTGAGTGTTTAGTCAATGCTGAAGCATGAACTCGGTTGTGGTTAATGTCAATTGTGTGATTTTTTACTTTGATTTTGATGGAACGATCAGTTTCACAGATGTAGTGCTTTCCACATGAACAAGAAACAATGTAAACACCTTTTTGCTTTGTTGGATTGTTGGGATCCTCAACAGACTTGAGGGAATTCTTTACTGTTGTTCAGGGCTTAAAAGCTACCCCAATATTCTTCTTCTTAAGAACACAATCCTATAAGAAGTTCCCTGAATGTAGGATAAGAAGACCTTGGAGATGCCTTGAGTTTATGTAGGATAAGAAGACCTTGGAGATGTCTTGAGTTTAGTCTTTATTGTGACGCTCTTAACATGCATTTTGGATGGCCTTCATTGCTTGATGTTCATTCTAACCATTATCCTTGAAAACCTTAAGGAGTTTCTCTTCATGTAGATGTTCATCATTTGAGATCTTATGGGCTCTTGTTCAAGTGTTGATGATCCTTAGTTCCATGTTGGATGGTGATGGGAGTTGGCATGAATCACCATGTCCATGATCACTACTATTATGTTTTGTGCTGAATGGTGACGAGAGTTGGCATGAAGGACACAATGTTTATGAACACTACTATCAGATTCTAACAATTGCGTAATAGTGTCTTGCAATAAAGTAATAAAATGATCATGAATAGGTAAAACTTAAGACAATTACATAAATGGCTTTATCATCATCTTTAGAATGATTATATTGTCAAATGTGAAAGTAAGCTCATTGATTTAACACTATTGTACAATTAGCGACAATGTTACAAAAGTAATGATTGTGGTAATGATAGTGTTGTCGATTTAGATCCAAAAAAGGGGGCAATATGGCCAAAAATGATTGTATTTAGAAGAAAGACAATGTAATACCTTGGTTTCAACCAATGGTATATGTTTGACTAGATTATGTAAATAAATGATGGCATTGTTAATTGTTGGGTATTTGAGTGATGTGCGTAGAATTTGAAACACACCTATGATGTAAATAATGTAAATATAATGTATAAATTCCTAGTGCATAGTGAAAGGCCAAAGCTTGACGGGGTAATAACAAATCTTAGGCTTTGTGTGTTTTTTTTTAAGTTCTTTGACAAATGATATTTACAGTGTCATATTAAATGTGTCATCAAATTCTTGTATGATAAATTATAAATAAATATTAAAAAGGAAGATGTGCATGGTAAAGACCCGCTAACAAGAAAAGGGGATAATGAATGGGTAGTAAATATATCAAATGTGTCGTATCAAATTCTTGTATGATAAATTATAAATAAATATTAAAAAGGAAGATGTGCATGATAAAGACTCGCTACCAAGAAAAGGGGATAATGAATGGGTAGTAAATGACACAAAATACATGAGTGTGACATGTGTTTGTCATCTTCCACCTTTGTGTGGTAGTGGGCAAGGGTGACAAAAGTATGTATTATTTGTGTGTCCATGATTGCTAAGTTAGAGGAGCTCTCATAATATCCTCTATTTGTGTTTGTACTTGAGTGTAGATGGTGGGAAAATGGGATGAAGTTCATTTGTACTTTTAAGCCATGATTCTTTTAGTAAGTGGAATTTCCATGTTATCCTCCAACATGTTGATGATTGCAGCTTCGTGAAACATTTTTAGGTCTTCTCCCCAGAGCAGTAGGCTGGATCAACTTGTGCCTTCTCCCTATCTTCTCTCCAGGTGGATGGCTTGGGTTGATTTATGGGGACGCCCTTGATCTTCTCCCCATATCGGACTGGGTTGAACGCTCCTCTGAGACTGAGTTGAGCATGAGACTTGTCAGAGGAGTGACAAGCTGTCTTGGGAGGGCACCCAACGTCCCATGAGAGCAAACCATGTGGACATGTCACTTGGGAGTTGACCAAGCGGACACATCATGAGGGAGCAACCCTTGACGATGATGATCACTTGCTCTAGTGGGTCGTAGCCCCTAGAAGAGATGATGATGTTCACACTGGGTGCAACCATGTGTGACATATTGATGCAACCTTTCACTATGATGACTAGAGACAAGAAGAAGCCCAACGACTTGTGCATAAAACCCATCAGAAGCCCAATGTCTTGTGTAGAAGACCTAATTTGCTGAAGTCGACCTGGATGAAGAGACACTTTTTGGAAAGGAAATAGTTCTCATTGGACTTGTATAAATAGAGAGAACTATCTCTCATTTTGTCATTACAGACTTGGATCACTTTCTCTCTCTTGGTAGCCTCATGGGATTCTAGTGCACTTCTTCTTGGTGATTGGATTTTCTCTTGGACTATCTATTATCTAGTGAAAGGTTGCTGCTAGGTTTTTCTCCCTTGTGAACAAGGGTTTCCCAAGATATCTCGTGTATTTTGTGCATGGTTATCTTCTTGTGATCTTGGATAATTGTATCATGCAATTAATGCTTAGGGTTTATGCTTCGTGACATTTATGTTATGCAAAATTGAATAGAATGTTAACAAGTTGACCAAGCATAAAAAAATAACATGGAATCAGAGTAGTATTCTTGAAAGAGCCATTACAAAAGTTTCTCCAGCACCTTTCCAAGCTAGATGTCACCTTCTTGCTGCAACTGAAAAAATGACCCTTCCTCTTTTTCCTTGTCAAGCTAGTTTTAACACTTTCCCTTGAGCGTTGGGCCTAATCTCTTCACAAGTAGGTACGGCCTAGTCTAGCGCATCACATGCAACTTTTAGATTGAAAATTGAGAAAGTTTGGATTTTCGGCCTTAGGGTTTTTGCAGATTTCAGTTTCTAGGGTTTTTGCAATCATGGTGGGCAATGTTCATGTGGAAGATAGGCTTGATGGAGCCTCTAACTTCAACTCCTAAAAATCAAGACTACTCATCACTCTAGAAGAGCGTGACCTAATAAAATTTGTGGAGGAATTTGTACCATAACTAATAGATGCATTAGATAAAACTCAGTGGAAGAAAAATGACGCCAAGGCTAGAAAGATAATCATTTGCTTTGTGAAAGATCATCTTATTCCACACATCTCCTCAATGAAGTCAGTCAAAGAGATGTTTGATGCTTTGAAGAAGTTGTTTGAAAGCAAGAACACCAACAAAGCCATTGCCTTGAAGCACCAACTTCAGAATATTAAAATGACCAATGCAGATACAATTGCCACCTTCTTCATGAAAATTGCTGAGATCCGAGATCAGTTAGCTGCCATTGGAGAAATCATCTCAGACAAAGAGTTGGTAATGCTAACCCTCAATGGTCTTCCAAGTCATTGGAAGCCATTCATTGTTATAACCCTAAATTGCTCTACACATGCATACATGGCCTTGGCCCTCTTACTTGCATTTTTTGCCAAAGCATTGTTGAATTGCTCTTCTTAAAAAACTAATTTTTAGATGTACGCACCCTGCACCATTACTGTCCGCGTACATACGCTTGCTGCACCACTACAACTCGCACACATACGCATGCTGCACCATTATAGCCTATGTACATACGCTTGCTGCACCACTACAATTAGCGTACATACACATGTTGCACCATTATAGCCCGTGTATACTTGCAAAAGTTGCAAAAATCAAAAAGTTGCAAGGAATTTGTTGAAATTGACGGGCTATTGGTAGTTTCCCAATTAATCCCCCTGCTATAGTCCATCACCCAACCGAATAACCATCATTTTGTCATATAAAAGGAGGTGTTGGGGTTCCATTTCACATCTAAGCATAAGAACAGTGAAACTTTGCCTGGTTTCACTTCCCCTCCTTGTCCAAGATATTGCTGCCTTTTGTGAGAATTGCCTCAACATTCCCTCATTAGCTCCTTTTCCCTCTATTGAACCCATTCACTTCCCATGAATAGAGCAGAAGGTTGAGAGGAGAAGTTCATATAAGGTGCACTTGGAGCTTGGTGAAGAGGAGCCTAGACCAGGTTCACGGAACGATAGTCAACTTTCATTGTAAAGGTATAATCATTGTGTTATTAATAAAATAATTACATTTTCCTATCCCAAATGATGGTGTCTTGAATACTTTTATTGGTTTATGTTTGACATTCTAACATTTAACCCTAACTTATATATGGAATATCATGCTTGTCATTCTCTGTTTATCAATCTTTGGATGCATGTCAGACCTAGGAGGAGGCGTGTAGTCAGCGGAACTTCCAAGCATGAGGAGGTCATCACCAGACGTGGGATTGGAGGTATAGTTACCCAATCTCTTTTTCCTTGCTTTCTTCATATGAGTTTTGGTATGTTTGGGGTAGTATAGAGAATTAATTGACTTTTAGACAGTTAATCGATCTGCCTACATTCTGAACCCTGGTGTAGATAAAGGGGGGTTTTTCCCGCTAGCATTCATCTAGAGTATCAGTGGATGATCCAAATTGCCTAAGTTTGATCGATTATGGGTGGACTGCACTCAAGAGGAGACACGACTTGCAGTGAAAGGTGCACATAGTTCCCATCATGATGAAAGTCATGCATTTGCCTCTCATGCAAGGAAAGGAAGAGGAAGAGGAAAAGGTACACAAAGAGTTCAGAGGAAATGAAAGCCACAACAGGCTCATGAACACAAGGAGAAAGACATGTCAAAAGTTCAGTGTTACAGATGAGATAAATATGGACACTATGCCAAAGACTGTCCCTATATGAAGGAAATGGAGGCATGCAACCATTGCCAATGTTGATGAAGATCCACCTCACACCAAATCCGATCCTGCTGAGAATTATTCTTCATCTCAACCCTCTTAGGTACAGTTCCTACTAGCAATAATGTTTGGTTAACATCTCACTGAACTAGTGGAGAAGGATTCTTGGTTATATGTTGTACTTGGTGACGATGCTAGATATGCTGTGAAGGGAACTGGAAACACTTCCCTTCAAGTAGACTCGAGTATTCCACTTCATTTGAGTGATGTATTGTTTCTACTGGGAATGAGAAGGAACCTTGTCTCTATTTCAGCCTTAGAGGACAAAGGCTATAAGGTTGCCTTCTCCGATGAAAAAGTTCTTGCATGGCACAAAAACTCTAGTATGGATTTTGCCAGTGTAATTGGTGTTCGAGAAGACAACTTGTACAAATTGACAGTTCATCCAATTTAGGCACTTGTACATGATTCTATCAGTCTGAGTGAGCTTTGCCACATAAGACTTGCTCACTTACATTACAGATCTCTTCCTGCTTTGGGGAAGATGGTGACTGGACTTCCACCACTTCATGTTGAGCATGATGGCGTTTGCAGAGGCTATGCTCTTGGCAAGAATGCCAAGGGGACGTTTTCCAACAGTGACAACAGATCCAAAGGAGTCCTTGATCTAATACATTCAGATTTGTGTGGACCTATGAAATTTGCTTCCTTGAGTGGATACCTCTACTATGCGATCTTCATTGATGATTACTCAAAGAAGACGTAGATTTACTTCTTGAAATCCAAGGAGTCAGAAGAAGTCCTTGATAGATTCCAAGAATTTAAAGCTTAGATTGAGAACCTAACTGGAAGGAAGATAAAGACCTTGAGATAAGATAATGGAGGAGAATATACCTCCAAGTGTTTCATTGATTTTTGCATTGAAGGCATGGATCAAGAGGGAGTACATTGTTCCTTACAACTCTCAGGAGAATGGAGTTGCATAAAGGAAGAACAGGTCTATTGTGGAAGCAACCAAGGCAATGATCCATGATCAGAGTTTACCGATGTTTTTTTGGGCAGAAGCATCTATGACTATAGTATATGTGCAGAACATAAGTCCTCACAATATTTTGAAGAACATGACTCTCAAAGAAGCCCTCACCGGAGTTAAGCCTGAAGTAGGACACTTAAGGATATTTGGGTGTCCAGTCACGTACCCAAGGAGAAAAGAAAAAACTAGATCCCTCTGGAAGGAAGGGCACATTTGTTGGGTACAATGAATCATTGAAGACATATAAGATCTACATCACAGGTCATATATAGATTGAAGTGAGTCGAGATGTTTCCTTTTGAGGAGGAAGTTGACTTCAAAAAATCAAGAAGGTCTCACATAGAGACTGACAATGAGAGAGAGGAAGAGATGGTGTCTTCCCCACATCACACTCCAACAGTACAGAGAGAGCCTGACGAGCCAGTAGAGACTATTGAGCCTGTTGATCCTATTGATCCTATTGAACTAGTACATCCTATTGAGCTAGTACATCTTATTGATGTTCCTAGAGAGATTACAATGGGTCGGAAAAGACCTACCTGGGCTTGTCAGACCTTGCAGGAGGCAGAGGGACATGTAACTCCTCGTGGTACTTTCAGAGAAAGCAAGAGACCCCAAATATTCTCGAGTTATATAGCATCCATGAGTCACATAATTGATTCTGAGCCTTCCAGTTATGAGGCCTCTAGTCAGCCAATATGGAAGGATGCCATGATGGAGGAGTATCAGTCCATCATGAAGAATGATGTGTGGGACATTGTTCCAAGGCCCAAAGGGAACTTTGTGGTGACTTCCAAGTGGATTTATAATATAAAACATGCAGCTGACGGGAGCATTGAGAAACACAAATCGAGATTTGTAGCCAGAGGATCCTCTCAGGTGGAGGCAATAGATTATGAGGAGACTTTTGCTCCTGTTGCTCGATATACCTCCATTCAGACGATTATGGCACTTGCTTTAGCCTTGGGTTGGAGACTACATCAGATAGACGTGAATACAACCTTTCTCAATGGCGAGATTGAGGAAGAGGTGTATATCAAGAAACCAAATGGCTTTGTGATTCATGGAAAGGAGTCCCATGTGTGCAGGTTGAAGAAAGGTCTATATGGACTCAAGCAGGCCGTTCGTGCTTGGTATGCGAGGATTGATGGATATTTGATGAGTTTGGGTTTCAGAAAGAGTGTTGCTGATGCCAATCTGTACTACAACGCTGACAATGGTGAATCCTTGATTCTGATCCTGTACATTGATGACTTATTCCTCACTGGGGCAGAGCATCTCATTACTTGGTGCAAGCATGAGCTGGCTTCTGAATTTGAGATGAATGATCTCATATTGATGCATTACTTCTTAGGACATGAAGTATGGCAGAGAACTGATGAGATATTCCTGAGTCAAGGGAAGTACACAATTGAGATATTGAGGAGATTTGGCATGACAGACTGTAAGTCCATGACCACACCGATGGTGGCGAATCTGAAGAAGTTGAGTGAGTCTTCTTGCGATCCAGACTTGATTGATTCAACTATGTATCAATAACTGATTGGATCACTGATGTATTTGGTTAATACCAGATCTGATATTTTCTATGCAGTGAATGCACTTAGCCAGTTCATGAGTAAGCCGAGACAGATACATTGGGTGACTGCGAAGCATGTGTTGAGATATTTACGAGGCACAGTTGGACATGGCCTCATATATGCTTCTAGTATCGACATGAGATTACAGGGATATGTCGATTTCGATTGGGCAGGAAACACAGTTGACAGAAAGAGCACCACCGGATGTTGCTTCAACCTAGGATCTACCATGGTTTCCTGGTGCAGCGGGAAACAAACTTCTGTGGCCCTGAGTCTTGTAGAAGCAGAGTACATTGCAGTATGTACGACAGTACGCGAAGCAGTGTGGCTTCACAAACTCCTTGCATGTTGTTTGGCCAGATGCTGGATCCCACCGTGATACGTTGTGACAGCCAGCGCTGTGTGAAGCTCTCAGAGAATCTAGTATCTCATGACAATACCAAATATGTTGAGATCAAGTATCACTATAGTCGTGATATTGTGCAGCGGAAGACAGTTTGAGTGGAATACCTTCCTACTGATGAGCAGATCACAGATGTTCTCACCAAGCCCCTTGCCAAGTCAAAGTTCGTGTACTTTTGTGATAAAATTGGCGTGACAGAGAATGTCCCTCTTGCTGAGAAGGGGTGTTGATGATTGTAGCTTCGTGAGACATTCTTTAGGTCTTCTCCCCAGAGCAGTGGGCTGGGTCGACCTGTGCCTTCTCCCTATCTTCTCCCCAAGTGGATGGGCTGGGTTGGTCTGTGGGGACGCCCCTGATCTTCTCCCCATATCAGGCTGGGTTGAATGCTCCTCTGACACTAAGTTGAGCATGAAACTTGTTAGAGGAGTGGCAAGCTGTCCTAGGAGGACACCCAACATCCCATGGGAGCAGACCATGTGGACATGTCACTTGGGAGTTGACCAAGTGGACACATCATGAGGGAGAAACCCTTGACGATGATGATGACTTTCTCTAGTGGGTCGTAGCCCCTAAAAGAGATGAGGACGTTCACACTGGGTGCAATCATATGTGACATATTGATTTAAACTTTCACTATGATGACTAGAGACAAGAAGAAGCCCAACGTCTTGTGCAAAAGACCCATCAGAAGCCCAACGTCTTGTGTAGAAGACCTAATCTGTTGACGTCGACCTGGATGAATTGGAAAGGAAATAGTTCTCATTGGACTTGTATAAATAGAGAGAGCTATCTCTCATTTTGTCATAACACACTTGGATCACTTTCTGTCTCTTGTTTTGCGCTAGCCTCTTGGGATTCTAGCGTACTTCTTCTTGGTGATTGGATTTTCTCTCGGACTATCTATTATCTAGTGAAAGATTGTTGCTGGGTTTTTCTCCCTTGTGAGGAAGGGTTTCCCAGGATATCTCTTTTGTATTTTGTGCATGTTTATCTTCTTGTGAGCTTGGATAATTGTATGATGCAATTAATGCTTAGGGTTTATGCTTCATGACATTTATGCTATGCAAAATTGAATAGAGTGTTAACAAGTTGATCAAGCATAAAAATTTAACACAACACGAATACTATTCCATCCTTGTCCTCTCCTCTCTCATTTCCTTTAAGAAGAGGAGCTCTTCTATCACTCTTTACCTATGTTACATTCATATTCCTCCATGTTATCATCTATATGTTGAAATTATGTCGTACCCATGTGTTTTATGTTGAGGAAATTTTGGGTGAAGAGTGGTGTCTCACTAGAAAAGAGAGTTAAGATTGGGAAATATATTTGATGGATAATGACCTACTATTGTTCGATTTAGCAGTCTCGTCAAGGTCCTCTCGAGATGCTAAAAGTGGTCCCGTGTAGGATAAGTGACCACTGTCACCTTGACACAAATCTCCACTCTTAAGTTAACTTCAACTAAAAGGTATGGGATGCTTTCCTAATCTAAACATAGAAAACAAATTTTCATCCAAGATAAGTAGACCAATGCTTAGTATGAATGTCTAAGGTGAAGGTAGGAGTTAATTGTTCATTCACTAATTTGAAATGATAAAACAAATTGCAGAAAAACGTAGACCAACAAATTAAAATCACTAAAAACTTCTAATTATCTAGTTCTAATAACAACAAGAGAGTGAGTGATGAATACCCTTACAAAATACAAGATGAATTCGATAATTTACCCTTGGTTAAGTGGTTGTAGGTAGACAAATACTTCGTTGTTTTGTACTTTCAGATCGGTAAAACACACAAAAACGCAGAAAACATAAAGCAAAATTCCCCTTTTAGGCCACCCACTAGTGTGGAAGCACACACAATCGATAGATCCATGAGTGGGGAAGTTTGGACAACGAGTTAGTAATGTTAATAACAATCCAACACTTTAGATCAACAAGTAAAATTGAGTTTCTAGCAATACGAAAACTAGTTGCATCAATCAAGGTTCAAATCCCCCTAGGGGCAAAACTCAAAAATTTATTCCAACAAAAATTATTCCAACAAGAAATCATTGATCTATAGCGTCTGGAAAATGTATTTTTACCCCAGAAAAATAATGATAAACTTATAAATCAAATTTGGAATAACAATGAAGGGTTGCCAATGAAATATACTTGCTTGTTCACACCCTTTGGTGATTTTTTTTGTCGGATCTGATAATAGATCTGGTGTAACAAACTTAGATCTACAAAAACATTTTACAATACTCTTGTGAAATATGTATTTTATGTGTAGAAACCAGAGTGTAAAATATCATTGGATAAAAAATAAATTTAGTATCAAAACCTTGAGGATTTACTAGCTACGGAGATACAAATTTCATGCATGAGCTAGATATAATATTTTTGTTTTTTTATTTTTTTTTCAGTTGTGCACGTTGAACTAGGGAATGAGATTGGAGTCTAGCGAATATCACACCCAGAGATACAAGATTTTGAATTCTGTCAAGAAAGCTCCCTCAATGGAGATGGTCTCCAACCATTGGGTTGACTATGACACTGAGTAAAATTTCACCCTTGCTAAAGGGATCTTCGATAAGGATTTGTCTAACACTAGGGCTTGACTAGCACCTAATACCAATAGAAAACAATATGGAGACTAGAGTCTTGATCTCTCTTTCCACGTGACTATGTAGCCCCTCGATGGATCAACCCCAATTGTCTTGCAATAATCCAGAAACACCTGTGTCTATTCTATTAAGCATAATCACACCAAGCTAAGAAGAAACACCGGTATCTATTCTATTAAACACTAGTACAACAAACTAAGAAGAAAAATCATAGAAGAATCTACCCTCATAGAAGAATCTACCCACAAATTGCACTGAAAAATAAAAGTTCTTACTGAATAGCATAATGATCTCATAGTTCAACCACCACCATTTTGGGTAGAGAGTTTAACCTTATATATATTTTCTTTGTAGCGGTTAGATTTCTCTCTCCCAAAAATAACAATAGTTGACTTGTCATCCAAAAAGGTTGGAGACTAAGTCCATATACAAAAATAAATTTTTATTGCATTGAAAACTACACACTAGGGGTCAACTTGACTAAAAACTCAATGTCTAGCTTGGAAAATGTGTCGACATTCCTTTGTAAGCTCATGACCAACTTGGGAAAACCCAACAGTTACCTTCGAGAGGGTCGATTATTATGAAGGCTGATTTAATTGAACTCAACGACCATGAAAGGATGGCTCAATTTGCTTGATGTGAGAGGCGATTAGCTTTGTTGAGTGTGCCAATGGTTGTATTGCTTCCCATGGATGTTTCCTTTGACGAACCATTGGACCAAATTGTTTAATATGAAGTATGCAAACGGTTCATGTTCGACTCAGCATTACTTTAATTTAATATGTGCATTGATCTGTTCAAAGAAGCTCCATGTTCCACGATTTGACGATAACTATGAGATTTGGCCCCTACGACCCACTTTGACTATTCATGGCCAACATTAATTTATTTGCAAGAGGGAGGATTAACCCAACTTAGATGATGCATTAACTTAGATGATGCAATAACTTAGATGATTCATCATTTAACCAAATCTGCCCCTTAATAAAGTCGATGGGTCTCCAAGCACTTTTAATTATGAACTTAGGATAAAGGAGGGGGGGCCTTTTATAATATAAACTTTTAACATACCGGTTTTAAATTTGCCCCTTTTCTTATGATACTTCATTAGAGCACAAAAGGGATGGTTTCATTTACTATAAACTAATCATGCTATAATCCAACCTTCATACAAAGTGTTCTAGGAACAATGAGGGTAGGAATTAACATCCATTAACGAAAGATATGTGATCAAGAAGGGGAAAACTCGTATGCCTCGAGATATGTGTAGTGTTGTGAACTGTGAGACTGTCATGTTGAGAACTGTAAATGAATACTGCACAATGGCCAAGAAGATGCATATAGACTCTATGACACATGACAATGTGGGAAAAGACATAGGCGCGCTTAAAATATGGGCATGACAAGCCCCACATAGTGCGGTCACCCCTACAAAACCAATGGCTCTCGTAAACCATGTGTTCCAATATATCCATTTGAAGGCCTCCAATCTTATCTAGGAAAAAATGAATTGAGAGTGAGGATTAGAGGAACTGGGCATGGCTGACCATCAAATATTTGGGACACCATATACATAACCATCCACATGGCCTACAAGGCTTTAGACTTGCATCTTCTCGGATTTACAATGGTGTTGCTATGAAAAAATAATATAGGGTACCTTGATATGAAATTAGAGCTTAAATTGACTTTGTTATGCTAACTATAATTTCTTATATTAATTAAATGGATTTAATAAAGTTTAGTGAACAATTAAATTGATAGAAATGGAGAATAAACAACAATAAAGAAGACAAATAACAAGAACTTGTTAATGGAGTTCACCCCTTGTGGGCTACGTCTTCGGGTCTGCTTCAAGTGAGCAACCAATCCATTAAAAAGAAGGATAATACATCAAATTGACCTTCTTACATAAAAAATGATCTTCAACTTGCAAAAATTCGTCTTCATAATTCTTCTAGGAAGACAAGAGCATTGCTAGAAACTTCCTTTGGCTTATTCTCGCAAATAAAAAGGCTATATGGCCTTTTTTCTCAAAAAAAAATGCTACAAATTCCCTTTAAAAATAATTCCGCACATAACATATTACAAGTCCCATCCATGGTTTAATGGTAAAGTGTATGGGTTACAATGGCTTGGTCGTGGGTTCCACTCTTTCCATTACATTATTTTGTGCCACCATATCAACTTTACATGATTTTTGGGATTGACTTTACATGACTTTGTGCCACCATATCGACTTTACATTAATTAAAAAGTTTCCACGTGGACCTAATATGATTAACCCAAATAATTATGGATAAATCGAATTAATTAAACGAAATTCGCTAGCCAACTCTTCCATGCAGTGCTCCATGACCATGTAGGAGATAAGAACAAGTGTCACATAGGATTTCTAGAAGGTCCACGTGGTAGCCTCTGATTGGTCCATGTGGTGTCACATGTCAACTTGTAATCGATCCATGTGTCATCATATCATGTGTTTTCCTACCATGTGTGCCACGTGTCAGTCTCTAGGATGTGCCACGTATCATCCTTTTGCCCCATGTGTAAAATGATTCTAAGAGTCTAAGAAAAAAACTAATTTACTTAAACCATAAAAACTCGTGGAATGAGAATGAGTGATATTAAGAGAAAAGAGAACCTATTTAGAGTAATCATATAAATATGCTTATGAATGATAAATATGTAAGTCAATTGTTCAAAAACAACTTTTGATGTAGCATTTTTTTTCAAAAAAGCACCATAAAAAGGACACGTGATTTGTTATTTATTTCAATAATTCAAAAGTTGCATGCTATATATTAGAACTCTCTTTATATATTAGTTTGAGGAAATTAATGCCA
>JASDQU010102817.1:235637-275265 GCA_032191745.1 Picea mariana
TTGTGAAATATGTATTTTATGTGTAGAAACCAGAGTGTAAAATATCATTGGATAAAAAATAAATTTAGTATCAAAACCTTGAGGATTTACTAGCTACGGAGATACAAATTTCATGCATGAGCTAGATATAATATTTTTGTTTTTTTATTTTTTTTTCAGTTGTGCACGTTGAACTAGGGAATGAGATTGGAGTCTAGCGAATATCACACCCAGAGATACAAGATTTTGAATTCTGTCAAGAAAGCTCCCTCAATGGAGATGGTCTCCAACCATTGGGTTGACTATGACACTGAGTAAAATTTCACCCTTGCTAAAGGGATCTTCGATAAGGATTTGTCTAACACTAGGGCTTGACTAGCACCTAATACCAATAGAAAACAATATGGAGACTAGAGTCTTGATCTCTCTTTCCACGTGACTATGTAGCCCCTCGATGGATCAACCCCAATTGTCTTGCAATAATCCAGAAACACCTGTGTCTATTCTATTAAGCATAATCACACCAAGCTAAGAAGAAACACCGGTATCTATTCTATTAAACACTAGTACAACAAACTAAGAAGAAAAATCATAGAAGAATCTACCCTCATAGAAGAATCTACCCACAAATTGCACTGAAAAATAAAAGTTCTTACTGAATAGCATAATGATCTCATAGTTCAACCACCACCATTTTGGGTAGAGAGTTTAACCTTATATATATTTTCTTTGTAGCGGTTAGATTTCTCTCTCCCAAAAATAACAATAGTTGACTTGTCATCCAAAAAGGTTGGAGACTAAGTCCATATACAAAAATAAATTTTTATTGCATTGAAAACTACACACTAGGGGTCAACTTGACTAAAAACTCAATGTCTAGCTTGGAAAATGTGTCGACATTCCTTTGTAAGCTCATGACCAACTTGGGAAAACCCAACAGTTACCTTCGAGAGGGTCGATTATTATGAAGGCTGATTTAATTGAACTCAACGACCATGAAAGGATGGCTCAATTTGCTTGATGTGAGAGGCGATTAGCTTTGTTGAGTGTGCCAATGGTTGTATTGCTTCCCATGGATGTTTCCTTTGACGAACCATTGGACCAAATTGTTTAATATGAAGTATGCAAACGGTTCATGTTCGACTCAGCATTACTTTAATTTAATATGTGCATTGATCTGTTCAAAGAAGCTCCATGTTCCACGATTTGACGATAACTATGAGATTTGGCCCCTACGACCCACTTTGACTATTCATGGCCAACATTAATTTATTTGCAAGAGGGAGGATTAACCCAACTTAGATGATGCATTAACTTAGATGATGCAATAACTTAGATGATTCATCATTTAACCAAATCTGCCCCTTAATAAAGTCGATGGGTCTCCAAGCACTTTTAATTATGAACTTAGGATAAAGGAGGGGGGGCCTTTTATAATATAAACTTTTAACATACCGGTTTTAAATTTGCCCCTTTTCTTATGATACTTCATTAGAGCACAAAAGGGATGGTTTCATTTACTATAAACTAATCATGCTATAATCCAACCTTCATACAAAGTGTTCTAGGAACAATGAGGGTAGGAATTAACATCCATTAACGAAAGATATGTGATCAAGAAGGGGAAAACTCGTATGCCTCGAGATATGTGTAGTGTTGTGAACTGTGAGACTGTCATGTTGAGAACTGTAAATGAATACTGCACAATGGCCAAGAAGATGCATATAGACTCTATGACACATGACAATGTGGGAAAAGACATAGGCGCGCTTAAAATATGGGCATGACAAGCCCCACATAGTGCGGTCACCCCTACAAAACCAATGGCTCTCGTAAACCATGTGTTCCAATATATCCATTTGAAGGCCTCCAATCTTATCTAGGAAAAAATGAATTGAGAGTGAGGATTAGAGGAACTGGGCATGGCTGACCATCAAATATTTGGGACACCATATACATAACCATCCACATGGCCTACAAGGCTTTAGACTTGCATCTTCTCGGATTTACAATGGTGTTGCTATGAAAAAATAATATAGGGTACCTTGATATGAAATTAGAGCTTAAATTGACTTTGTTATGCTAACTATAATTTCTTATATTAATTAAATGGATTTAATAAAGTTTAGTGAACAATTAAATTGATAGAAATGGAGAATAAACAACAATAAAGAAGACAAATAACAAGAACTTGTTAATGGAGTTCACCCCTTGTGGGCTACGTCTTCGGGTCTGCTTCAAGTGAGCAACCAATCCATTAAAAAGAAGGATAATACATCAAATTGACCTTCTTACATAAAAAATGATCTTCAACTTGCAAAAATTCGTCTTCATAATTCTTCTAGGAAGACAAGAGCATTGCTAGAAACTTCCTTTGGCTTATTCTCGCAAATAAAAAGGCTATATGGCCTTTTTTCTCAAAAAAAAATGCTACAAATTCCCTTTAAAAATAATTCCGCACATAACATATTACAAGTCCCATCCATGGTTTAATGGTAAAGTGTATGGGTTACAATGGCTTGGTCGTGGGTTCCACTCTTTCCATTACATTATTTTGTGCCACCATATCAACTTTACATGATTTTTGGGATTGACTTTACATGACTTTGTGCCACCATATCGACTTTACATTAATTAAAAAGTTTCCACGTGGACCTAATATGATTAACCCAAATAATTATGGATAAATCGAATTAATTAAACGAAATTCGCTAGCCAACTCTTCCATGCAGTGCTCCATGACCATGTAGGAGATAAGAACAAGTGTCACATAGGATTTCTAGAAGGTCCACGTGGTAGCCTCTGATTGGTCCATGTGGTGTCACATGTCAACTTGTAATCGATCCATGTGTCATCATATCATGTGTTTTCCTACCATGTGTGCCACGTGTCAGTCTCTAGGATGTGCCACGTATCATCCTTTTGCCCCATGTGTAAAATGATTCTAAGAGTCTAAGAAAAAAACTAATTTACTTAAACCATAAAAACTCGTGGAATGAGAATGAGTGATATTAAGAGAAAAGAGAACCTATTTAGAGTAATCATATAAATATGCTTATGAATGATAAATATGTAAGTCAATTGTTCAAAAACAACTTTTGATGTAGCATTTTTTTTCAAAAAAGCACCATAAAAAGGACACGTGATTTGTTATTTATTTCAATAATTCAAAAGTTGCATGCTATATATTAGAACTCTCTTTATATATTAGTTTGAGGAAATTAATGCCAAGGACACGTGATTTGTTATTTATTTCAATAATTCAAAAGTTGCATGCTATATATTAGAACTCTCTTTATATATTAGTTTGAGGAAATTAATGCCATAGAAGTTTTTTAAAAACATGTTGTAAAACTTAATTTGTTGCCAAGTGACAATTTTTCAAAAGTTTTAAGAAATACACAAGGTCCAAAATCTTCTAGCCTTGTGAAACAAGTAGCCATAGTAAACATTTTTTTTTGTCACTATCTGTAGGAGTGTATGAACTTCAAGATTGCATGGCCATTCTTCTATTTTTGTTGCAAAGATATTTTAGCATTGCTTGTCAAAAAACACAAAGGTATTGTTTTTAGAATATTTTTGAAGAACATTGTAACAACATTTGCAATGAAGTCAAAATTAGAAAAATAGAAGCAAGAAAGATCATTTAATCAATTTTGGAACAATGTAAATGAGAATTTTTTTTAGAGAGCGAGTATCAATTTGGGAAAAAAAGTTGTACAATAAAACTACATAAAAGCATGTAAAAGCTAATTGTATAAGAGCAAATCAACGAACTACTTGTTTTGTTATTTTTTTCTAAGAATATAGAGGATATTTGTTAGAGTTGATACAAGGAACATAATGATAACAATAACAAAGTACCACTATTGTCATTTACTTCAAATCCACATATTACTGTCATTCAATTTTTGATGAGTCTTTTAGACAAAGACTAACTTCTTGTTCTCGAACCTCAATTACATGATCAAATGTATTTCAAGAATAGGATAGCACAGAGGGTTTGGGAGTAGATGTGATTCAAGTGAGTAGATAAATGTTGTAAGGGGCAAACATAATCTATTTAGGTGGACTTCCTCAATGTAGGGCTGGAGAGAAAAAAAAAAGGTGTAAAGTTATGAGATAAAAGAAGATATATGTATATGTTTGCAATTGAATAAGGTAAGAGTAGTTCTTATACGAAAGAGCCCTCACTTTGGTTAGGGTACCTTTTTGTTCCATTGGTTTCAGATCTAAAAGATTGAAAAGTAAAAAATACATTATTTGATTGAGAAGTGTATATGTTGAGTGCCAATTGCTAAAGGAGTGAATCATGCATCGAGGGAATCACTATATTCTTTGAAAGTTTGACGAGAGTTAAAAAATGCCAAAATTTTATTTGACGAGACTTCCAAGAATGCAAATACAATGCGAATGTAGATTTTAAGAAAACATAAATAAGGTTGGACACCTTTTTTTGTTGGTCGAGTTATTTAGAACTAGTAGTAAAAATTAAATTGGACAAACATTGCAAAATAAAATTGGGAAAAAATATTTTTACTCTTTCCAAAAAATAGTAAAATGCAAACATCCTAGTAAGTCAAATGCCAAATTATTTCTAAAGAAACATTGATAATTCATTTGTTTCTTTGCATACAAGTACAATAGTCGAATATGGATAGGATCTTATAGGTTTTTGTGTGCAACAATAACACTATCCACTAAAAGCGTAAAAATTCCTTGCAACCAAAATTCTTGCAGTTCGATCATATTTGGCTAATATTATTTTGATATTGTTCAAAAGATGTTTTTGTTAATTTTGGGAAAAATTGCTGCAACTATGGATTGTGTAGAAAGTAGGTGATCTTTGTATTAGTAGTTTCTAGTGTGCACTCCAAACTATGGTCATAGGGGCATGATTTGTTTTTTAAAATGAGTACATCTGACTAATAGATCTAATATAAGAAAAAACATTGGTATCAATTGTTTGCAATCACCGTAAAAAGGTGGCAATTTTATTTTCTTTGCACTTAGGACACTTTCAACTTGTATGTAAACTGAAAATTTGGTCACAAAATGTGTTGAAATATTTGAGAAAAAAGTTGGCTTTATCTAGAATAGATTAAATGGGAAATAAAATTATTTGCGAAAACGATGTAATCTAAATTGTTCTATCAACAAGTGTCTGTAGTCTTTGTTTGGTAGCATCATCATTTAACACATGATTAAGAGTTGAATGTCCAATATGCAAAGTACGAGTTCCTTTTGGACCATTTCGAACTATATGGTTCTTGAATAGGAACATTGGAGCAATTTGGCATACCAGATGTTCTTGTAGTTGAGAAAAAAAATCCTTGTAAGAATGATTCAACCATTGCCGAAAAGGGAAATAGACATAAATTTTTTGTTATTATTGGATAACACTATTGTGTAGTTAGTTGAACTCAAGGAAACCAAATATAGTGCAATGCAAAGCATGTGTAATTTGAATAAGAACACACAACACTTATTGTTCCTTTGCTTTGTTCTTGTGGACCACTTTTGACGTAGAATTCATATTGATTGTTATTTTGACAACAAAATGTCACAATTGCAGCAATGTATCCAACTAGATAGGATGGTTCTAATGTAGTTAGAGCAACTATTGTTTTATATGGTGACAACCGATTGTTTGTGCAAACCTTTACAATTTTCTCAATTGATGTGTTTGTGTTCAACACAATATAGTATTTTGCATCTCCTCGTTCAAATGAACTCTTGTGTCGAAGGCCAAAGTTCTTAATACAAACACTTATTCTAGGTGTCAAGTAAGGAACAAAGTCTAGAATTAGATCATTTGCAACATTCATTGTTATAGTCACTTGTCCATTTTTTTTAATGAGATTAGCATAGATGAGCTCAATTTTTGTTGGGGAGTTATTGCTTTTGCTGCAGCATGGGCCATAGAGGACTAACATGCCACCTTCAAACTCTTTGCGTAGTCTATGTGTGCTTAGTTGCATAATAGAACATGGTGTATCAAGGGATTGTGAGATGCAATCAAAAGCAATTGTGCTTTTAGAACATTGAACCAGATTTTCTGGTTGTTGTTGTTGTATTCTATAGTTTTAGGACAAAAATGCATTTATTGTTTACATACGCTTTTTTGGGGAGAAGGAAAAAGAGAGAAAATAAAAGCCATTAATCGATAATTAGACAATAAGTATCTTAGTTATCAACAATTGATGTTTTTTCAACACTTAAAAAATTAAGTATCTTACTTATCTTTTTTTTTTTTTAAGTAAAAAAGGGGGGTGGTGCCTATTATATTACCATTACCAAAATAGCCAAAATACAAAACTGTAGATGATGCCAGCTGTCCTGCCTGAGCAGGAAACCAGGACAACTGGGCATCCATGTCCATTTGTCACATAGTTTGCATAGTTGTCAGAATTAACAGAGTTGACGGTGCGACGTCCTGCCCGAAGGAAACCAGGACTTATAGTGGCAAGCTTAAAACTATTTCTACTAGCTAGCACTAAGATAACTTGGTAACTAGCTATCCTAAGACATAAAGTAAAATAACAACACCAAAACCAGAGCCGTGTTTTAAGCATTGAGTAACCTCTGTACCGAGCTGCTTGTCCTAGATCTCGGAGTGCCTCCATCTCCCTGGGAATGAGTAGGGTCTTGCGCAGGTCGGGCATTGTTTCTTTGATGATGCTCTGGAATGGGCCACAAAGAACATGTCGAGCCGCTGGTCCATTCACCCTAGGCGGAAGATTTGATTGTCCAACTTGTCCCTTATCTCGAAAACAAGATTGAGGCATCCCCACTCGGCTGAAGGTGGCTGCTCTGGGCGGTGGCTACCCATGAATTCCTCACTGGCGATCGCCTCTGCTTCCGGTGTCCTGTGCCCTTGGCGAGCTCGGCCTGGGTCCTCTGCATTCGTGGTATGCTCGGGAGGAGCCTCCTCTACTATGAAACAGGGGGGGTAAGGTGCCTCTGTGCTGGCTGTGGCAGGGTCGAACACATTGCTTGCCGGCTGTCGAGTGCTATAAGAGTCAAAGCTCGTACTCGGGTTCCAATTCTCCGGTACCATGAAAAAATTCCCAGGTGGACTGGGCAAACCTCCTTCCGGGATGACCTCCTCCACGTACGCCATGGGAGGCGTGCGTGGTCTGCTCTTCCGCCTTCTGGCCACTATCGCCATGGCTTTCTCGAATTGCTCTTTTTGTTTACGCCGCGATGCCACTACATACCAGGCCGCTCCCCGATGCGGTTTCCCTCTAGCTCGGGGCATGGCGAGAGCACAGTGAAAAGTCTTAATGCTGCGGTTGCCTTTCGAATTGCTTCTGAGGAAAGGCGAGGGTGCCGAGTGCGGCCACTGTGCCAGTGAGGCAGGAGAGAGGCCTCCGCAGCTCTGGTTTTCCTGCGAGGCGGGGGCCTCCCGAAGCAAATTGTTGCCGGGACTTGCAATTCGGAAAATGGGCGCTGATGTCAAAACAATTGCCATAACCGAAATATTAAACATCGCCATTAAAGTCTGCTTGTTAATGCTCTAGTGAGGGGTACCCTTCTCTTGCGTGAGGGGCCTCATCGTATCAATGCGTCTGCGCGGACTCATGCGGGGTTAATGTCCGTGGTGATATGAGCCAGTGGATGCATTAAGTCCGCGTCCTGGCTCATTCCCGCGTGGCACTATTGCACCGGGTGTCACCCCATTCGGGGAAGTATCTTACTTATCTTACTAGTACAAGTTAACAAAATGTTTTCAACTTTTCACTTATTTGCAAATAATGCATTTGAAGTATTAAAGGAAAAAAAAAAACATTTTTTTTTCCATTTGTTGTTTGAGTTTTGTTCTTTTTGATATAAATGCATTCAATTAAATTTATGTTGACATAAGTGAGTACTTGTTGCAAAATGGATATAATAAAGATTCTTAACAAGATTTTTGCATTATAAAATATTAAATGTTGAGTTTACATATGTGTTTTTTCCTACATGGAAATACATTTTAATTTTAAGTGAACATTGAACAAATATTAAAAATAAAATAAAATAAGAATTTGGAAACTTAAATGAAATGAAACAAACTTACATGTGAGCTTCTTGTTTAAGTTTCCAAAGAACAATAAATTACAAGCTAATCTCGTGGAAAAACCTCTTTAGTTTCTTTTGAAAAAGCATTGCCATCTTTCTTACTAAAGATTGTATTAGTAATAGCATTGAACTATAGTTTCTTTTGATATGTCTTGACAATAGATCATGGAGTTTTTTTGTTATGATAGATAGTTCCGAAGTATTAGATACCAATTTCTACAATATGCTAAGAAATGAATGAGCTTGTAGATATTGCTTGTATATGTGGAAGTATCACTGGAAAGAAAAAGCACATGAGTGTTTTAGACTAAGTACAACTTAATGATAATTGAAGCTATAATCATCGTGCATTTAAAGTCAGGGAAAATGAACCATTTTATGATAATTTGTTGAAAATGAAAAAAACCAATTAAACTTTGGGACAATTTGTCTATTGGAAAAAGATATGAAAAATACAATAGATTTCTTTTCTAAATATAGAAATAAAAGCAAATGCATAAGATGATAAATGTAATATTTTTGGGATAGAAACATAGATGAATTGTGGTTCTAGTTTAAATTGGATACCGTGGTTATGTGTTGTTTGGTTTACAATGGGCATATTAAGGAAATAGACCTAAGAGAAAGAAACATGGACCAAGTAATTGTTAAGAGTGAGTACTTACATGATTATACTGAGTTCTTTCTCTTAGGAAATAGACCTAAGAGAAAGAAACATGGGCCAAGTAATTGTTAAGACTGAGTACTTACAAGATTAAGGAAATAGACCTAAGAGAAAGAAACATGGCCAAGTAAAGATTAAGACTGAGTTCTTCAAGCTAGGACTACAACTCAATGATGAAGTCGAACTCCAGTCAACAAAGAGTCGTTTAGCTCAATAACCAGCGTGGCATTCTAAAATAAAGAATGCAAAAGCCAAGTACAAATGGATTTGTGCAAGAGGATGTAATAAATTGGCGGGTTAGGGAAAAAACCCAAATAGCTGGGAGGACATGGCTTTCTATACACTTTTTGGGCTCTACGGATTCGTTGCTGCAATTGCTCAAATTCTTCTTACAAGGAATGGGTTTAGAGTGCCAAAACATGGGTGAGCAACATAGAAGGTTTTTTTTTTTGTTTCGTTAATGCTTTTGTGCGTTGTAGAAAATCATAGAAAACATAACAGGTGGATTGTAGCCCTCCTCGTATCTGTGCATGTCCTAGCACGAATTGCATCACAGAGTTGGGATCGTGTTTGTGCAGTAAGAGGTTGGTGTGGACTCAATCAAGACGATTAATTTTTTTTTTTGCATATTACTGCTTGCCCCACTTTGGACACAAACCTCAATACAATGAATTGTATGCACAACGATGAGTGATAGGCATTGAAACAATTCATTCTTGCTAACAAACAACCTTGTATAAATTCAATTGCAATCTCAAAGACTTTGAAGCCATTGTGGTTGGACTTTGAAGTAGTTGCATCCTTGACCATGACACAACTGGGAGAACATTGCAGACCTCAGCATGGGTAAGGAAAGCAGAGAAATGTTGGAAGACTTAAGGGCTAACAATGTTCATTTTTGGGAAGAGAACGAACGCTTGGCGCAAGTTCAAATGTTCAACCAGAGGATGACAGAGATGGAGAAGCACCTTGCGACCTTTACCAAATTGCTTCCATTACTAAAGAAAAAGTTTGAAGAATGCCAAGACTCTCTCACCACAGTTAGTACAGATTGTGAAAAACAAAGAGCGCAACTTGTACACCTTGGTGAGAAGGTCATCAAGATGGATAACTGGAAAGAAGATAGGCTCACTCAGATGATGACACAATCGCAACAAGACTTGGAAAACAAGGAGGAGGCCTCGACAAGGCTCCAAGAAGCTATCCAAGAACATCGAGAAGAAAAACAACCTTCCATTTCCATTGCCCAAGCCAACACTATGACTGAGACCACCCTTGCAAGCTCACCTTCTATAGACATTTCTCTAGAGTAGATTAATGACTTTCAAAATCATATCATAGTTATTGTTTCCAAGCTCCCAAGGAAGATGGGATATGATGGACAAGGGATAGGCAAGAGAAGTCAATGAATCCTAACCCCCATTGTTGTTACACAGAGGGCCAAGCATGAAGGCCTAGGTTTCAATGGAAGAGTGGAAAATCCCATGACCATGAAGAGCACTTTTGTGAAGGATAAATACATGATAGAGTTGGTTTTCTCATTAGAATAGAGAGAAACAATATATGAAGGTGGCAGTCAACTATCACCTCATCCTTCTTGTAGCATATTTAAGAAGGGGAGCAATGAGAAGAGCTTGAAGACTCAACCCACACTATCACTCAGAAGAAACAACAAGTCAATCAATCGGGGCAAGAAGACACCTCTTGTTTGTCACTACTGCAAGAGGAAAGACTATAGTAATGTGAATTGTTGGTACTATTATCCCCTAGACTAAGGAGATCACGTCTCGAGGCCCACAGGTCCTAGACATGGAGTACCGTGAGCCAGACGACTTGAGCATGGCCCCTCTTTTCTTTAGTGCAGTCCACATATCACTAGCAATAGTATCCATCACACCAGCCTGGTCCTGAAGTAGCAGTGAGTGTTGCTCCATGAGGTAATGAGTCCAGATATCATGGTATGTATCACTCTGATTTTTGAAGCACTTGAACATTTTGTATTGAATCCTTCTTCATTTCATGACGTTTGCTTGGAAATTATGCTCTTTTCCTCGTTCATACCTGGAAGGGTGACATGGTTCCCTAGTAAGTTGATTTCCCTTTAGGATGGGTTTCTAGTGGGTGGATCCGTGAAAAGTCATTGTCAGTTCCCTCCATACTTACCACTTTCCATCTTTATTCCTTCCATCTCCCCTATCCTTGTTTGGGTATTAGGATTGACTACACTAGGAAGGGTTGTACCTTATCTCGTGGGAAGAAGGGGCTAAAGGCCCAGAGGGTAAAAGTAGCTGGCAAGAGTTAAAATCCAATTTTGAAACCTTCGAGATGCTTCCCCTAGGGATCCCCTATAAAGTAGTGAAAAGATTCTCAGTAAGAAAAGGGGACCCACAAGATAACATAAACACTCAAGGTACTAGTTGAAGGATAAGAGGTATCATCACGAGCCGACCTATTATGACCATATGCATGTAGCGGTATAACATTACCATCTATCTGGTCACCAAACCAGGGTAGTGGATCTTGGTCGCATATCCAAGAGAAAGGGGGTCTCATCACGAGCCAAACTTCTCATTTTCGTGAAATGTTTGTGGATAATGCTGTCACCTCTAGTCATCAAGCCATGACAATGTCCATCAACTATTTCATTGAAGCACAAGAACAAAAGATCAAAAGAAATAAAGATAATAATAAAGGGAAATGAATGGGCTAGGAAAGAATTGCATTCATGACAAGGTGCAACTCGCCTTCTACAAAGGCACCCACATGTAAGACTCTACATTTCCCTATTATCACATGCACCCCATGCCCAAATATTTACCCCATGCCACCTCATACACTTACATGACTTGGACCAGATCCAACCCAGGAAACACCCCAAACTTAAGGGAGGTTATCCCAATAGGACATCTTGAGATCTTCTCCAAACCTAACTTGTCAAATTGCATAACGTCTTTGAGCATTTGTTTCAGGCTAAGGGGGGTTTGGTTCACATGTTTGGGTAATTTAATTATTGGATGTGATTTACATGCTATGATCCTTGTGACATATGAACCCCTAGACGACGTACTTTTTGTTTCTGCAGGACTTTTCCCGGTGGAGAGGTACACATGAGGGAATGATTAGCTCGAACCTTTATGGGAGCTCAAAGCCCACAAATGGATGCTGGAACCCCATCCAGGGGTAAGAAGAGATTGAGGGTTTGCACCAGATGAAGGAAGGACATTGTCTTTGGAGGCACTGTGGAAGACCTAAAACTAAGGTCTCATGCTCCTCCCACCTGAATGTTTTCCTTGGGAGGCCTTGGACGTCACCTTTTCAGCCCTAGATGTCACCTGTCAGCTGGGTTGTTACCTTGGAGGCATTCATGAGGCCATTGGCATGTGTGGGAAAATTTTAGGCCTTTGGAGGCCCATTGTTTCATCTCCTTTGCCCAACATTCCACACTTGAGGCCCATCGTCACCCTAGGAGGGCATGACGTCACCTTTAGAGGCCTAATTAGATGCAAATTGAATTTATTTTGGTAAAAGTGTAATTTTTGAGTAAACTGGCTAGGTCAACGCTGATTTTGACCTAAAATTAATTAAAGGTAAAATTGTTGTATAAATAAGCATAAAGTGACATTTATTTTCATCATAACTTGTCATTGGAGGACAAGAGGTCTGAAATTTGTGCCCTCTTAGGGTTATTGGATGAAATAGTGAGGCACCACTCTTGTTTAAGGCTTATCTTTGCAACTTGGATCAATTTTTGGAGTTTTTATGGTGATCTTGCATGGTATATTCATGAATATTCTTGGTGCAAGTAAGTAGAATCTGCATTTTGTCATCTATTGAATGGTTTATTGTATTGTTTTATTTGCTCTTACAAGATTATGAAATTGCATGGTGTATTTAATGCTTGAAGTAAGAAACTTAAGTTTCTACTTTCTTACTTTTTTATTTTCCAAGCTTTCACTAAATTGATCTAGTAACTAGTGAAACCCTAGAGCCCTAAAGTGCTAACACCCTAGAGGTTTGCATTTGGTTATTATTTCATAGGTTTTACTCCATAAAAAGGATAAGGAGAGCAAGGTGCTAGGGCCTAGAAGTGCCTACACCCTAGCACTTTGTTTCTTGAGGTCAAAATCTAGGAGAACATAAGTTGCTACTCCTCCTAGAATTTTTCCTCTTAGAATTTTGTGTATTATCATCAATTAGGAGCCTTAGAAGAAGCCACCAACTTTGATCCCATCACCCCAGAGGGCACTAGTTTCTCATCTCAACTCTTTTACAAGACTTCAAACCTCTTCTTCTACTTGA
The DNA here is from genome assembly GCA_032191745.1 of Picea mariana. Classification (NCBI taxonomy): domain Eukaryota; kingdom Viridiplantae; phylum Streptophyta; class Pinopsida; order Pinales; family Pinaceae; genus Picea; species Picea mariana. Next base: position 248,644 of record JASDQU010102817.1, read on the forward strand.
TACCTTACTAAACTTACCTAATCGACTAACCTTTCCTAGATTACTAACACCTAAAGTTTGCTGCTACTACAACAATAATTTTGAAGCTCAAACAAGCACACTAACTAAGCTAACCTACCCAGAAATGTGCACTAACCTAGGCATCATTACCCTAGGGTCTAGTGTTCCTTTTTTTACCTTTATAAAATGCAAATTATGAAGTTGTTACTACTGTCATAGCTGCTGTTAGAGTCACTATTGCAGCCCCTAACAACCCTAAAATCATCTGTAAAACCATTGAGCATTTGTACTAAGCAAACTGTAATCATTGGATATTGAAGTAGTTGTCTTATTGCTTTATTATAGTACTTTCTGAAGTGGTTTCCATTTTCTATCATCATCACCAATTAATGTTGTTGTAGATGTTTGGATAACCATTTAATTCATTTATTGACTTGTATTAATCTTGAAAATTGCGAGTGACAAAGTATTATCAAGTTTGAAAGGCCTTTTGTATATTTTCTTGTCATCATAACTTGCATTTTTCAAGATACATTGCTGCTACTGTAATCTCATCTTTATTGTATATCACTTGTTCTAGCAACACATAATTTGTCTAAGAAGTCATTGATTATAATCGTTGATATCATTCATTCTACTAACGTTTTATGTTTCATTGGTAAAGGGTAGGTAAAAACCCACTTTCACTTTCCCTTGTCCCTTTAAACTTTACCCAAGTGACTTCTTCTGTTGAGTGACCTAGAGAGAGGGGTGGGTTTTCATCATGTCTTTCAAACTCTCATCAACCAACTAGGTCCTAGGACGCTTCCTTTGGAGTGAGGTTTTCCTCCTCCTAAAGAGAAATAGGTACCTTATTGGGGTGACAGTGATAGGGMTACCTCTGTGTTACGCCAATCTAATCCTACTTTCCTTTAGGCTTTGGCACCGTTGCCGGGTAACACTGAGTAAAAATTCCTCAACGACACTTTTTCGGTAAGTCTTTTACTTAAATCCTTCACTTTACGGAGCTTACCTAACGACTCCACTGAGGGTGATTCCCTCACTCCCTTTGATAATACTTAAGAGGTTATCTGGTGACTCCATTGAATTACTCTTTACTTTGTGACACTTTCAAGACATGGGATCATGGCGTCCTGGGAACAAGTGTATCCGACTATTGATTTTGAAAGTTTTCAAGGATACTCGCATTATTTTGATATAAAATGGTTAAACAACTCTCCAAGATTCGGAGGCCTCCCAATTACTCACATTGTAGAATTCTTGAAGTATATAAGTGAGATAGAATTTGAAGGGGAGGACGTTCTAGTAAAATTGTTCATACTTTCCCTGCTGTTTTTTTTTGCAAGATTGGATTGAGGGTTGTTGTGAAGATAAGGGTATATCATATTTCATAGACCTCATCAATAGGTTTATTGAGTTTGTGAAACTACAATGGCAGACATATGAAGATGCCCTTCAAAATCTTGCAATATCCCTAAAGGACGAAGGATTCACCACTGAGATTGTGGAAGATCTCCGGGATGTGTACCATACTCAATACCAAGAACCCTATGATATAGAAGGTTAGATTTATGAAGAAGGTTGTCAACCCCTTGAAGAGGAGCAAGATTTTTCCCGTGATTCAACAGAATGCAGTCAAGACTTGACTGAAGAAGTGAGTTATGAGGATGAAGCACTAGTATCCGCTCCTTCGTCCGATGAAGCTCTCCAAGATCCTATCTCTCCTACACAAGACAAAGAGAATGAGGTGAATCATTTTCAATTCCAGGTTTTTGATGACACTTTGTTCTATGATTCAGAAGGTGAAGAAGTAAAGGAACCCTTGGAAGAGCTAGGTCCTTCATTTTCTAATGAAGGTGAAACGATGATTAAAGAAACGAGTCTTGGGGACGATGTATTGGATTCTCTTCCATTTTATGAAGTCATCCAAGCCTTTGACGCTCCTGCACAACAAGAAGTGAACACGGTAAGTTATTTCCCTTTCCATTTTGATGATTCTTTATTTTATGATTTGGAAAGTGAAGAAGTATTAGAGGATCCCTTTGATGCATTAAATCCTTCATGTTATGATAAAGGTAGTGACATGGTTGTCAATATTTATGAGTTCATACATGTTGGAAGATGTAAATGGGATGTGATTGGTTCTAATGAGGATCCCATTTATGATATGGAAGGATAACTTCAAATGTCTTCTTTACAACAATCATATGACATTCCTAATAATTTCGACGTTTGGAAACAAGATGATGATATAATTACAAATTTTTTTCAAGCACACAAGGATGATCCATTGCAATGTTCTCCTAATGATTTTCGGTCATACCTCGAGGATTTTGAGGAGTATTTCTTTGAGAACTTGGATTTATTCTATGAAGAATATTATCAACCATCGTTGTGCTCAATTTTTGATAAAGGTGAGGACGTTGCTTGCCTGAAGCATGATACTTGTAACAAGGTTGTCTAGCTCCCTCTGATTGATTTACCTCGTTATGTCACTAAGGATGCAGTTGGGGAACATGTCTCTTGTTTCAAGTTTTCTTTAGGGAAAAACATTCCGTTAGAATTCAAGGGGAGGTTGAATGCCTTAAGAAGTTTATTATCTCAATCTTTCAGCTTTCCCCTCAGAAGTTGTCAGTTTCCCTCTAAGTTCTTGTTAATCCCTTCTTAGACCCCACGAAGTGATGACATCCAATATAGTCAACCCTCAAAATCTTTGAGCCATCCATTTGAGTCCTTGACCTCCCACGATCCTTTTTTGAGATGGATTGATCACTTTTCTGGAAGGGTGACTTGGCATGATTTTTTCCCTCCCTCACTTCTCCATGAGCTAGAATTTATGACTTCCTATGATATAATGCATCCTCTAACTCATGTTTATTTTGTGCTTAACTTGTCATTGTTTTTGTTTATGATGAAGCACAGAGGCAGGTGTTATGATACATTCCTAGCGTGGTTGTACTAGCTGTATGCTTATACCTAGCATTTGACAGATAAGTACAGGTGAGGTAGGGTAGGTAGGCATTTTCATCCATTGTACATACCATTGCATATCATGTTAGCTTAGTTATAGTTGTGATTTTCATATTGTATTGATTCATTATGTATATATGTATGCTCATAATCATATGTTAGACTAGAGATGCTTTTATAATATATGGATGAAGGGGTGATATCACCACCCTAGGGATTATTGATATCTTTTGTTGAGATTTAGCAGGCACAGGTCATACCAGATATGCTGAGGTTCTCATGCACTCTACGGTGAGCACATATCCCAGATTTGGAGCCAGATGTTATACCCTAGCCTAAGGAGATCACGTCTCGAGGCCCACAGGTCCTAGACATGGAGTACCGAGAGAAAGACGACTTGAGCATGGCCCTGGAGGGCCCCTCTTTTCTTCAGTGCAGTCCATGTATCACCAACAACATTATCCATCACACCAGCCTAGTTCTGAAGAAGCAGTGAGTCTTTCTCCTTGAGTGGACATTGGAAACTGAAGTGTTGGTGACTTTACCCAATGCTTCACCCTAGAAATCGTCCAAAAAAGAGGAGAGTTTGGAAAGTGAAGCCTAAAAGTTATGGAAAGTTGGTTGCATCTTAAATTCAAGGAGAATAAGTTTTCCAAGGAGATATAGCAACATAGGAGGTTTGCATCACCATCAAAGAGAAAAATGAGTGGATTCCAACCACCAAGACAATCCCATTCCATTTGGTACCTATAATCTTCCAAAATAAGTTTTCCTTCTTAAATATATGCCAGATATTGATGCACATGGGTCAACGACCTTGAAGGGAGGAGTTCATGAGAACTCCATAGCATGCTTACATGCACATGCATGCACCACCGAGTTGTTTCCATGATGGGAAGCAAGTAATCCTAGCAAGAGAAGGCATACCACATTTCCTTTTGAGGGACTGATATGTGATGACATAACTTGTTGGGGTCATACTGAAAATAGATTAACATTCGAATTGGCTTCATTAACTGCCAATATGGACTGTCTCCAAGATAGAGAGAGAGATGGGAATGGAAGTTGAGTCAAGAGTTCAGATTTGGAAATTGTTCAGAGCTAAGAGTCAATGAGAAAAATTCTGCATTGTGGGAACGAGTGAGTCAACAACCAAAGCTAGAGGCATAGCCATAGCTAGGGACTAGATCCATGATCCATAGTCAGAGCCAGAGTCAGAGCTGTAGCTAGGATCTAGCATTAGAGCCATGTTCTAGAGACACACAGATAAGTACAATGATCCATATTGGTTTCCTTGATATTTTGGAGACCAAAATGCCTCTCAATGGGGAGGTATGATCTGAAATCGATTTGAACTAGTGAATGTGCGTAGAAAATTGTATCTAATATATTAAATTGACAATTTATGAAAGTTATGAAAACATTGTAAATCTAATGTGAATGAGACAAAAGAGATAAAAATAAATAAATGAAACAAGAAAATAAAATTAGGAGAGAAGAGTGAGGAATGGGAAACTAGGCTATTGGCTTTCCCTTTACCTCAACTCTCCCTATTTCCTCATGTAATTTCACTTCAAAAGGGTCCTTTTTCAGGACAAGGAGAGGAAGCACTAAGAGTAGGATCTGAATTGTACCAGATATTGCTAGAAAGAAAATTTGAGCCCCATTAAAAGCTTCTTTTCCAATTTTGATTTCTAGGGTAAAATTTCTGTGTTGATTATGAATTTTATTGTGATTGTTAGGTGATTGATTGTTGAATAATGATCATACAGTTTTGCAACTTCTTGTGGTATAATTCATTTTTTAATTCATTGGGTGTTTTAATTTTATTCAGTATTGGAAAATGTGAGCTCTCTTATGTGTAGTAAACAATTACTTTCTCAACTCTATATCATTCATATATGCATCAAGAATATGCTCCTTGTAACACAATGAGTTCCTGTTTGAATTCACCTAAAACTTCGAAAACCCAACTGTAAAGGATTTCATACCATCCATTCCACTTGACATGAGATCGATGGTGGTGGGTATGATCTAGTCATTGCATTTACTCAACGAAATTTGTAATTTTATCTCTATATTGTAGTCTTCCTTTGTCTATTAAAGCTGTTGGCACTTCCCCACATTGTGCAACCTCATAGTATAGTAGGTTTTGGTTACCTGGGCGGCTTGTGAGGACATTCCACACTAATCTAGCCTTTTAGATTGCTCAGAGGCTAGACAAAACAAATACATATGACCATCCTTGCCCTTGTGCGTGCAACCTTATCCCTTTTGGCTATGAGTGGAAATTGGGTCTATACTTGGAACAAATGTAATTTATTATTGAATTGGTAATGATCTCTATCCCACAACACATAAGGTATTTAAAAAGAGATCAATTTGTTTTTTTGGTTGAGATTTTGGTCGATTATTCATCTTGAACACATACCAGAGAACATGCATGAAGTTGTGTTTTAGAGGGAAAATGTTTAGGCCGAGGATTTAACGTCAACATTCTTAGGAGTCCCATAGATCACTCAAATGCCTTAATACAAAGTTGTTTTACAAGACCATCAAAGGATTCCCCAGTGCCTAAAGCTAGGATTACAACTCTATGATGAAGTCAAACTCTAGTCAACAAGGAGTTGTTTAGCTCAATAACCAACATGGCATACTGAAATAAAGAATGAAAAATCCTAGTACAAATGGATTTGTAAGAGGGAGTAATAGATTGATGGGCCAGGAAAACAACTCAAATAGCTAGGATGACTGGGATTTCTATAAACTCTCCAGGCTCTATGGATTTGTTTTTGTAATTTCCCTTATTCGACTTATAAGTATTTGGTTTAGAGTGTCAAAACATGTGTGGGCAACATAAAAGGTTTTTTTTTTTTTTTCATTTTCTTAATGTTTGTGCATTGTAGCAAATCATAGAAAATTTAACAGGTGGATTGTATCCCTCCTTGTATTTGTGCATGCCCTAGCATGAATTGCATCGTAGATTTGGTATAGTGTTTGTGCAGTAAGACGTTGGTGTTGACTCAATCAAGTCGATTCAATTTGTTTTTGCATGTTACAAATAGACTATTTGCCCCACTTTGGACATAAACCTAAATACAATGAATTGTATGCACAACAATGAGTGATTGATTGGAATTGAAACAATTCATTTTTTCTAACAAGCGAACTTGTATAAATCCAATTGCAATCTTGGAGACTTTGAAACCATTGTGGTTGGACCTCAGTGACAAGATCATGTTGGATTACTGAGAGGGGGGGTAAATCAGTAATAGAGCAATTTAATCCTTTTTAACCAAATAATCCAAGTGTTATGTCAATGTAGAATTATCATCCAATAATGAGCAATGAACAAATGAAAAATCATACACATACACAGTACACCAATGTTTTACGTGGAAACCCAAAGCAAGAGAAAACCACATAATGCTTTTTCTTATATGTCTTGAAGAGTTACATTCATTGGAAGCACCAAATTCCTTTGTTTTCCAGCTGCAACTGGAAGGAGGCTCCAACCCTCTAGTTTCTCAAGCTACAACCTGAAGGAAGCTCCAACTCCCCAATTCTCTGGCTACAACCAGAAGGAGGCTACAACCCCCTATGTTCTTCGGCTACAACCGGAAGGTGGCTACAACCACCTGTCCTTGCCCCGTCCAACCTCCCTGAAGTAGAAGTATAATGATGGAACCATTGTCACACTATCACTGTGAGATATACGACTGTACACCTATACCAATAAATATGAACCATGCATCAACCTGTACCTCAACCTGTACCATAAACAAGTACATCAACCATGCACCAACCTGTACCAAACAACCTGTAGTCAACCTGTACCATAAACAAGTGCATCCAACCATGTACCAAGTATGTACCAATCATGTGTCAACTACTCATCAACTATGACTCATCAATATGTACCAACATCATCAACTATACACCTCATGTATGTGCCAACTCATCAACTACTTGTCTCAACCATGTACTCAACATGTACCTCAACCAAAAGCCCTCATCAATTTCAACATCCAAATCTGATTTGTATCTCTGCAATAGATCTGGTGTATATGATCACATTCTTGCAAACCTTCCTTTACTTCAACAACAAGCGATTAGCATTTTCATCAAACTTTTCTTTAGTCTCACATGCCTAGTTTTGGATTAGTCAACAACCCTAAATTGACGTAATAATAACTTGGTACCTGTAATGTATAAAAATTTGAAACTGATACACAATGTTCTTCAGTGTTTTTTATGCAATTACTCCAGGTTTCACTACTTGGAACTTCTCAGAAAAGGAGTTATAGCAAAAATGGCATACCTTGTTGAATTCTGGCTTATTCTAGAGAGAGACCTTGTAGAGAGTGCCCTGCACGAAATATTTGTTGAATTGATTTAAAAATGTTACAGAATATACTAAATAGTGTGCCCTAACCAACACATTTGGTCTCACTAAATTTGGATCTGTTATGAAGAAGTTATGATGTTTTTACCCGAAACACATGTTTTTGACTAGTTTTAGGACTAGCCACAAACCCTATTTTCCACGGAGTGTAACTCCAAAAATAAAATGACCCACAAGCTGAATTGTTTGCCACAGATACTTGGATATGTTTTCTCAATTTGAACCATTATAGAAAAAAAGTTATAGCGAAAATGTTGAGATGACCTGTAAATAACATACCTTAGAAAGCACCATCAAAAGAATTTATCCTTCCTTGCATTTCGGCCTTCTTTTCTTCACCTTCCCTCATAATTTTGGATTAGATATCCTTGGTTACCTCAGGAACCTATATATATTCAATATTCTCAAGTGTGATTAAAATGAGAGAGCCTTGCCTTAAAAACATCTTCTAGTTCACTTTGCCCACTTTCCTTATTTTAGGGTTAACCCACTTCTAATTTCTCCATTAAATTTATTATTAAAATAATTTATTTTGTATTCACTTTGAATTATAATACACTCATCACTTCACTTTATTATTTACCTTTTAAAATCTTTTAAACCACTTTGACTACTTTGACCTTTTGGGGCTTCAAGATGACATATGAGGGTCCTCCAACTTCGTAAGGCCATAACTCTCAAATCGCGAGGAKTTATGTGACATTCCACATACCACCATAAATGGAATGACATGTACTATCCATATAGAATAGTATTACCTTCAAATATAGCAAAAAAGCATACCGTTATCCATCAAACAAACTTAGGCCCATTACCCAAATCTGGGTTCTCCAACTTCACATGGTCATAACTTTCTAACCGCGAGGAGTTATGTGACGTTCTACATACCACTGGAAATGGCATGACATGCACTATCCATCTAGGATAGTTTCCCTGACAAATTCATTGTCCTTCATCTCATTATCCACAATTAAGAATGGGTTCTCTTACTCCGCAAAGCGTCTTCCCGTGAGGGCTTTCACCATAAGGGGACCACTTTGGAGTTCATCCATATTTACTTCTTATCAACCATGAAAAAACAATAATGAGTCATATTTACATTAAAAAATATTGGGTCCATTACCCAAACCTTTGTGCTATGGGGCTTTCTTCAAGGGTTGACATCAATGACAACCAACCTTAATCAATAATCTCCCCCTTTGGAATTGATGGCAACACTCTGATGCAATACTGAAATCATATCACTCATGCTCCCTCTGGAACCATGCCTTTGTCCTCTGCATCTGATAAATCTACTCCCCCTGGAACCATGCCTCTGTCCTTTGCATCTGATAAATATCTCCCCCTTTGTCATCAATGGCAAAGGTATCTTTCCATCCGGGGCTGCTCCCCCTGACTGAATTGTTCTCTTATGGTGCTTCCTCGTGTACATCTAAGACATATAAGATAAGCATTCAAAAAACATTCATTTTGGATTAGAAATAACTCTATGGATTTGGCGAAGATATTCAAAGGCTTCCCGTGGAAGTGGTTTTGTAAAGATGTCTGCCATTTGTTCTTTTGTGCCCAGATACTCAACTCTGATGCTCTTTTCTGCAACCTGTTCCTGTAGAAAGTGATAATTGATTGGAATGTGCTTCGTCTTGGAGTGCATCACCGGGTTTTTTGAGATACTGATGGCACTTGTATTATCACAATATATTGGAATGGGTTCATCATACTCAACTTGTATATCTTTCAAAGTTTGTTTCATCCAAAGAACCTGTGTACAACATGCTGCTGCTGCAATATACTTTGCCTCGGCTGTAGATAGAGATACTGATGATTGTTTCTTGCTTAGCCATGATACTAAACACTCACCCAAGTAGAACACTGCTCCACTGGTGCTTCGTCGGTCATTAATACAACCTACCCAATCTGTGTCTGTGTAGGAAATTAGTGATAAATCCTTTCCTTTTGGATACCATAGCCCAAACTCTTCTGTTCCTTTGAGATATCTGAAAATCCTCTTCACTGCTAATACATGTGATTCCTTTGGTGCTGCTTGAAATTGTGCCACCTGTCCAACTGCCTACGTTACATCTGTTCTGGATGATGTCACATACAATAGGCTGCCAATCATTGACCTGTATTGCCTTTGATATGTAGACTTTGAATCATCATCTTTGCTCAACTTGCAACTGGTTTGCATGGGAGTGATAACTGGTTTGCAATATTCCATTCTGAACCTCTTTAGCATTTCTCTAATATACTTGGTTTGAGAAATAAAAATTCCTTGGTTGCTTTGACATATCTGAAGTCCCATAAAGAAGGATAGTTCTCCAAGTAGCGACATTTCAAATTCTTTCAGCATATCTTTTGCAAATTTCTGGCTTAACCTGTCATCATTACTACCAAAAATAATATCATCAACATAAATTTCAATTAATAAAATATTACCTTGACTTACCTTGATGTAGAGGTTGCTTTCTGCACTTCCTTTTCTGAACCCTGCCTATTGCATATACTTATCCAGTCTGGAGTACCATGCTCTAGGAGCTTGTATTAGACCATACAAGGCCTTCTTTAATTTACACACATAATCTGTGTTCTTTGAAAACTGAAATCCTTCTGATTGTTCAATGTAGACTTCTTCAAGTTCCCCATTCAGAAAAGCTGATTTTACGTCCGTCTAATATACTTTAACATCTACGGAGCATGCATAAGCTAAAAGAAAATGGATTGCTTCCATTCTATCAACTGGGGCAAATGTCTCTTCAAAGTCGATTCCTTCAATCTGAGCATATCCTTTACATACCAATCTAGATTTGTTCCTTGTAACCTGTCCATCTTCATTCAATTTATTCCTGAAAATCCATTTTGTGCCAATCACATTCTTATTTTTTGGTCTTGGAACCAATTCCCAAGTGCCATTTTTCTCTATTTGATCCAATTCTTCATTCATGGACTTATTCCAAAATTTATCCTTGCTGGCTTCTTCAAAACAGTTTGGTTCAATTGTAGATAAGAGTGCTAGGTGTGTTTGTTCTGGTGAACACATTCTTCTTCTAGTCTCAACTTCTGCATCTTTGTTTCCAATAATCTGATCTGAAGGATGATTCTTCTATACTTGTTTACTGGGTGTCTTTGGAGACACTTGCTAAATTTGCTCTTCTACTTCTGCCGGATTCTCTTCATCTTCCTCTTCTACTTCCTTTTCATCTTCTACTTCTTTTTCTAAGGGTTGTTTCATTGATTCATTTTCTTCCTTTGATTTTGGTCTGCCTATTTAATCAATTTTTACGTTGATGCTTTCCAAAACTTTGTTCAATCTATTGTAACACTTGTATGCTTTCCTTGTACTTGAGTAACCAACAAGTAATCCTTTGTCCACACGAGAGTCAAACTTTCCTATTCCTCCATCTTCTCTTTTGATATAGCATTTGCTTCCAAAAACTGTGAAGTGCTTTACGTTTGCTGGTCTTCCTTTCCATAGTTCATAAGGAGTTTTGTCAGTGTTGTTTCTGAGCATTACTCTGTTTTGAATGTGAACTGCTGTATGCACTGCCTGTGTCCGAAAAATATCTATAAATTTTGAATCCATTAGCATTGTTCGAGCCATTTCCTGTACTATCCTGTTCTTTCTTTCAACAACTCCATTCTGTTGAGGTGTCCTAGCAACGAAGAATTGCCTTTTTATTCCATGATTGCTACAGTAGTCCATAAATTCCTTTGAGGTGAACTCTCCTCCATTATCAGATCTCAAACAATTGATTCTTGAGTCCATTTCATTTTCAACCATTTCCTTATAGATCTTGAAGTTTTCAAAAGCTTCTGACTTATTCTTGAGAAAACAAGCTGCAGTCATTCTTGTATAATCATCAACTAACAACATAAAGCATCTCTCACCTTTCAATCCCTTTGTTGTAGTTGGTCCAACTAGATTAGTATGCACAATTTCCAGTGGTCTTGTCATTGAATATTCCTTTGATTTGAACCTCGTCTTTGTTTACTTTCCTTATTGACAATGCTTGCATAAAGTGTTTGTTGGTTTCATGATTTGGGGCATTTCTCTGACTGCTTCTCTTTTGTTGACTTTGACAAGGTTATCAAAATGCATGTGCCCCATTGTTTTGTGCCATAGCCAACTTTCATCTTCCTTTCCTAGACAACACTTTTCATTTCCAATTTCACTTAACACATATATGTTTCTTGAAGTTCTTGTAGCTGTAGCAATCAATCTCCCTGAAACTTCTTTTCTTATCTCACACTTTTGTGAATCGAAAGTCACTTTATGACCCTGGTCACACATTTGACTCACACTTAGAAGATTATGTTTCATATCTTCTACTAGTAGAACAATTTCTTCCTTTTCATTCTTGTTCCCAATTCAGACTGTGCCTTTTCCAATGATTTTGGCTGAATCATCATTTCCGAAGGAGACTGATCCATCTCTTTCCTTTCGTAATGTAATAAACTTGTCTCTATCACCTATCATGTGTTTTGAACACCCACTATCAACATACCAACCACGTTTCTTCTTCTTAGCTTGTAGAACGAGTGTGCATTCTTCATTGCTATACTGATCTTGCTTTCTTATCCATGTCCTTTTCTGCGATTCCTGTTTGTGATCGTTGTTATTCTGTTGAGGTTCTTTAGGAGGGATTTTCATTTTTCACTCTTTGGCCATGTGTCCAAAATTGTTACATTTGTAACATTCCGCTTCATTTCTCAAAGATTCAAACCTATTGTAACTTCTTCTCTGTGTTTCACTAGTCCTTCTTGAATAACCCCTTTGTGTATAATTCTCAAAGTTGTTGTTCCTGTTGTTAGCTCTGCAATTCAAAACTTTATGTCCAAAATTATTACATGCATAACATAAACCAAAAAATATAGTTTGATACCTGGGAGTTGAAGATCTTCTGAAAGGAGGTGCTCTTATGAATCCTTCTTCTTCTTGAGGCCTATCTGTCTGTTGTTGATTATGAAATTTCAATCTTCTCGGTGGAGGAGTGTCCCTGTAATCTTCCTTGTATATCTTCTTATCCCCTTTGATTGTTTTTGCATAGCTTTTTGGATATGTTTCTTGCTCTGTTGTTTTGGAGATTGATCCCTTTTCTGTCTGATTATATCCAAGTCTGGTCTTGTCAAAATGAGATTTTTGACTGCTCATAATGTCATCCAAAACTTTTGAGCTATTCTGCATATTTTTCTTTTGAATATCCTTTCTTAGTGTGACAATCTTTGCTTCCAAGTTTCCAATGATCCTGTCCTTTTCTTCTAGATGTTCTTTGAGTGCTTCTTCAATTCTTTTATCTTCTACTATTTGAACTTCCAATTTTGTGATCATTTGTTCTAGTTCTTTAGTGTCTTCTTTCTTGTCTAATTCTGCTTGTAGTTTCTTGTTTTTCTTCTTTTCTCTTTTGATAACTTCTATGGCACACATTAATTCTTCTCGAAAGTCAACTTCCGCCTCTTCAATTTATTCTTTGACTTCTTCATATTCTTCTTTGGCTTCTTCATATTCTTCTTTGGAGTCTTCTTCATCAGAGTCTTCTACTGCCATGAATATAACTCTTCCTGTCTCACTGTCACTGAATTCATCTTCATCTGATGATGAGATGTCTTCTTTGGTGCATAAGCTTTTCTTGAAAATTTTCTTTGTAGTTCTTTTGCCTTTATATGTTTGTTTGCCTTTTGAGTAACTTCAATCATTTCTCCTTTTCTTATGAGGACATTTGTTAGAAAAATGACCAATACCATCAAAATTAAAACAAATTAAAGGAAGATTACCTCTATACCTACCGTCGGTTCCCTTGTTCAGTCTTTTGACGAAGTTGTCCACTTCTTCATCATCTTCCGAGATGTCACTGTTGCTGCTATATTCTTCTTGTTGCTGTTTCTTTTGCTTTGATCTTTTGGATGCTTTGAAGGCTGCTTCTTTTACATTTGGATTTTCCTGTTCAGTTCTCATTTCATATGCTATGAAGATTCCATACAGTTCATCCATTCTTATTGAGTTTAGATCCGATCTTTCTTCTAGTGCTGATATCTTAAGGTTAAATCTCATAGGAAGAGATCTTAGTACCTTTTGAACAATTACAGATTCTTCGATTTCTTCTCCTAATCCTATGATTGCATTCACTGTTTCATCGACTCGTAAGAAGTAGGCTGCAATATTCTCATCTTCCTTCATTTTTAGTTGTTCGAACTGACCCCTGTAAGTTTGAAGCTTTGCTGCTTTGACTTTTGTATCTCCTTCATAAATATTTCGAAGCTTGTCCCAAATCTCTTTAACGGATTTACAATGTGCAACTTTGGTGAATACAGTTTCACTAAGACCATTCAAAAGTGCATTTGTGGCTTTGGAATTATTCTGACCAAGTTTTACTGCTTTGTCATTTGTTGGTGGAACTGCTGGTGTTGTGTATCCATCTACAATTGATTGCCAAATTTTAAATCTCTGTGCCTATATATATGTCTTCATCCTTATGCTCCAAAAAGAATACTTCTGTCCATCAAACTGTGGTATTCCATTTTTATACAAATTGTTGCTCTCCATGATCTACCTTTCAGTGGTTAAATTGATTTCTGAAGGAACTTGCTCATACCAATTGTTGGATTACTGAGAGGGGGTGTGAATCAGTAATAGAGAAATTTAATCATTTTTAACCAAATAATCCAAGTGTTATGTCAATGTAGAATTATCATCCAATAATGAGCAATGAACAAATGAAAAATCATACACATACACAGTACACCAGTGTTTTACGTGGAAACCCAAAGTGGGAGAAAACCACATAATGTTTTTTCTTATATGTCTTGAAGAGTTACATTCATTGGAAGCACCAACTTCCTTTTTTTTCCAACTGCAACTGGAATGCAGCTCCAACCCCCTAGTTTCTCAGGCTACAACCTGAAGGAAGCTCCAAATCCCCAATTCTCTGGATACAACTAGAAGGAGGCTACAACCCCCTATGTTCTCTAGCTACAACTGAAAGGTGGCTACAACCACCTGTCCTTGCCCCGTCCAGCCACCATGAAGTAGAAGTAGAATGATGGAACCACTGCCATGCTATCACTGTGAGATATACCACTGTAAACTTGTACCAATAAATCTGAACCATGCATCAACCTGTAATCAACCTGTACCAAAAACAAGTGCATCAACCATGCACCAACTTGTACCAAACAGTCTGTAATCAACCTGTACCATAAAAAAATACATCCAACCATGTATCAAGTATGTACCAATCATGTGTCAACTACTCATCAACTATGACTCATCAATATGTACCAACATCATCAACTATACACCTCATGTATGTGCCAACTCATCAACTACTTGTCTCAACCATGTACTCAACATGTACCTCAACCAAAAGCCCCCATCAATTTAATCATACAAATCTGATTTGTAGCTCTATAATAGAGCTGGTGTATGTGATCACTTTCCTGCAAACCTTCCTTAACTTCAACAACAAGAGGCTAGAATTTTCATCAAACTTTTCTTTAGTCTCACATGCCTAGTTTTGGATTAGTCAAAAACCCTACTAAGGACTGTACCCTAACCAACACATTTTGTCTCACTAAATTTGGATCTGTTATGAAGAAGTTGTGACGTTTTTACCCGAAGCACCTGTTTTTGACTAGTTTCAGGACTAGCCACAAACCCTATTTTCCACGGAGTGTAACTCCCAAAATACAATGGCCTACAAGCTGAATTGTTTACAAAAGATACTTGGATATGTTTTCTCAATGGAATACCAATTTCACGGTCTGAATCATTATAGAAAAAAAGTTATAGCGGAAATGGTGAGATGACCCATAAATAACATACCTTAGAAAGCACCATCAAAAGAATTTATCCTTCCTTGTATTTCGGACTTATTTTCTTCACCTTCCATCAAAATTATGGCTTAGATATCCTTGGTTACCTCAGACACCTATAGACATTCAATATGCTCAAGTGTGATTAAAATGAGAGAGCCTTTCCTCTTATTTATACTCTCCAAGTAGCTTCCTTAAAAACATGTTCTAGGTCACTTTGCCCACTTTCCTTATTTTAGGGTTAACCCCCTTCTAATTTCTCCATTAAATTTATTATTGAAATAATTTATTTTGTATTCACTTTGAAATATAATACACTCATCACTTCACTTTATTATTTACCTTTTAAAATCTCTTAAACCACTTTGACTACTTTGACCTTTTGGGGCTTCTAGATGACATATGAGGGTCCTCCAACTTCGTAAGGTCATAACTCTCAATCTGTGAGGAGTTATGTGACAGTCCAGATACCACAATAAATGGAATGACATGTACTATCCATCTAGAATAGTATTACCTTCAAATATATCAAAAATCATACCGTTATCCATCAAGCAAACTTGTGTCCATTACCCAAACCTAAGTTCTCCAACTTCACATGGTCATAACTCTCTAACTGTGAGGAGTTATGTGACGTTCTACATACCATCGAAAATGGCACGACAAGCACTATCCATATAGGATAGTTTCCCTGACAAATTAACTGTCCTTCATCTCATTATTCCACAATTAAGAATGGGTTCTCTTACTCCGCAAAGCGTATTCCCGTGAGGGCTTTCACCATAAGGGGACCACTTTGGAGTTCATCCATATTTACTTCTTATCAACCATGACAAAACAATAATGAGTCATATTTACATCAAACAATCTTGGGTCCATTACCCAAACCTTTGTGCTACGGGGCTTTCTTCAAGGGTTGACATCAATGACAACCAACCTTAATCAACAGATCAATGGACTTTCCATAACCATTCATGCTTAGTGAACTTATTGGAGATAGAATTCATGTTACCCCCCCATGCCTAGGCATAGCTAGAGGAGATCATGCCTCATGGACCGTAATGGAGACAATGATCCTGACCATTATGATGATCAACATGTCCATAGATAGAAGCCCAACAACCCCCTTTAGATTTTATTTTACAACTATAGATCAACCAAGCTCATCACATCCAAACAAATCAAGTTTATGGGAGATGGTAATCCAATGCCACCATGAGGTATATTAGTCCTTTTTTCATGCAAAGTGTTGTGCTTAATTTACTAGGCATGTGGCTGAGGATCATTGGTTGAAGTTGGATAATGGATCACTGCCTCACAAAGTTATGTTTGTTTTCTTGTTTCACCTTAGTGGCAAATTTTGTTCCCTAGTCCTATGTTGTCACTACCCAGGGAAAAGGGGTACTACTAGGGGGCCCACAAAAGGGTAATGTTCCCTTCCCCACCATGCTTAACAATTTCCATACCGAAGCCTATCACAATGTATTAAACTTCTGTAATGGATCATGGTTCATTCTCTCATGAGAAGAAGGGGTTGAAGGCCCAGAGGTTGATGCAGTTGCTATAAAAAATGACTATTTCCACCTATAAAAACCAAAGGCCAACTTGAGCTCTACCCCCACTAATGGTAATCGCCCCTTGTCCTGATGCAACGAATTCACATCTATAAAATGAAAGAACAAGGCTTGAAACTTGTAAAGGGAACTTGAAAAATAATAAATGGGTATCAAAAGGCAAGAGAAGGGGCTTGAAATGAAAAAAGTACCGAGGAAATGGTACCTCAAGCAACAAGCACTCCCTCCACAAAGGTGCTCATAAAAATGTATTAAATGACACCATAATCCATGAAGTAAGACTGACATGTACCATTATCACACTTACTCTTGAAGGGTCTTTTATTTTACGTATATGAATCAACAATATGCTCTCTGTAAGACAATGAAGTTCTGTTTGAATTCACCCAAAGCTTTGAAAACCCAACTGTCAAGGATTTCATATCATTCATCTATGCATTAGAACTATGCTCCCTGTAAGACAATGAGGTCCTACTTGAGTTCACCCAAAGCTTTGAAAACCCAAACTGTCAAAGATTTTAGGCCATCCATTCCACTTGAGATGAGATGGTGGGTATTATTTAGTAGTTACATTTACTTAGGGAAATTTCTAATTTCATCTCTATATTATAGGCTTGCTTCGTCTATTTAATCTGTTGGCACTTCCCCATGCTATGCAACCTTATAGTATAGCAGGTTTTGGTTACTTGGGAAGCATGTGAGGCAATTCCACACTAATTGATCCCTTAAATGATTTCTCAGAGGTTGGACAAAACAAATACGTACTACCATTTTTTCTCCTGTGCATGAGGTCATCTTCCTTTTGGATATAAGCGGAACTTGGGTTCATACCTGGAAGAAATTCAGTTTATTATTGAATTGGTAATGATCTCCATCCTGCAACACGTTGTGTATTAAAAAACAAGACAATTTCTTTTCTTGGTTGAGATTTTGGTCCATTATTCATTTTGAATGCATACCATAGAAGAAGCATGACGTTGTGTTTTAGAGGGTGAATGTTTGGACCTGGGATTCAGTGACAACATTTTCAAGAGTCCCATAGATCACTCACATTCGTTCATTTTCAAACTAATCAATAAACCACCAAAGGCTTCCCCAGTTCTTGAAGCTAGGACTACAACTCTATGATGAAGTCGAACTCTAGTCAACAAAGAGTCATTTAGATCAATAACCAGCCTGGCATTCTAAAATAAAGAATGAAAAATATGAGTACAAATGGATTTGTGCGAGAGGGAGTAACAGATTGGTGGGTCAGGCAAACAATCGAAATAACTGGGAGGACAGGTCTTTCTATACACTTTTTTGGGATCTCTAGATTCGTTGCTGCAATTGCCCTTATTCTATTTATAAGGATTGGGTTTAGAGTGCCAAAACATGGATGAGAAACATAGAATGTTTTCTTTGTTTCGTTAATGCTTTTGTGCATCGTAGCAAATCATAGAAAACATAACAGGTGGATTGTAGCCCTCCTCGTATCTGTGCATGTCTTAGAATGAATTGCATCGTAGAGTTGGGATCATGTTTGTACAGTAAGAGGTTGGTGTGGACTCAATCAAGATGATTAAATTTGTTTTTACATATTATTGCTTGCCCCACTTTGGACACAAACCTCAATACATTGAATTGTGTGCACAACAATGAAGGCATTGAAACAATTCATTCTTGCTAACAAATGACCTTGTATGAATTCAATTGCAATCTCGAAGACTTTGAAGCCATTGTGGTTGGACATCGGTGACAAGAACACTTGGCTTGCCATAGCCATTCATGCTTGGGGCAATTATTGGAGATAGAATTCCCACTTAGGATCCCATTGCCATTATTGAAATCTCATTTATTTATTTCCATTACTAGTTGGTTGTTGTGTGCAGGCTACACAAGAACAAAGGCCTTGCAACCAGGAGAAGAACAAAGAAAGAGGGATCCTTGTACAGGGAAAATGATAGAGACCTAGTGGCTTTGTTGCAGACACATTCATCTGAACAAGGATGAGAGAAACATTAGAGACACATTTCTACATAATATCTATGTTGGTGAAGCGAGTGGGCTATAATTTCGTTGTTTACAGATCGAATGGTAAAAGAGCAGTTGTATCCTTGACCATGACACAACTGCGATAAATTTGAAGAGAACATTATAGACCTCATCATGGGTAAGGAAAGTAGATAAATGTTAGAAGACTTAAAGGCCAACAATGGTCATCTTTGGGAAGAGAACGAATGCTTGGCCCAAGTTCAAATGTTCAAGCAGAAGATGACAGAGATGGAGAAGCAGCTTGAGACCTTTATCGAATTTCTTCCATCAATAAAGAAAAAGTTTGAAGAATGCCAAGACTCTCTCACCACAACCAGTACAGATTGGGAAAAACACAGAGCGCAAATTGTACACTTTGGTGAGAAGGTCATCGAGATGGATATCTGGAAAGAAGATAGCCTCACTCAGATGACGAAACAATTGCAAAAAGACTTGGAAAACAAGGAGGAGGCCTTAGAAAGGCTCCAAGAAGCTGTCCAAGAACACTGAGAAGAAAGACAACCTTCCATTGCCATTGCCCAAGTCAACACTATGACTGAGACCACCCTTGCAAGGTTAACTTCTATAGACATTTCTCTAGAGTAGATTAGTGACTTTGAAAATCATATCAGAGTTATTATTTCCAAGCTCCTAAGGAAGATGGGCTATGATGGACAAGGGATAGGCAAGAAAATTCAATGAATCCTAACCCCCATTGTCGCTACATAGAGGGCCAAGCATGAAGGCCTAGGTTTCAATGGAAGAGTGGAAAAGCCCATGACCATGAAAATCACTTTTGTGAAGGATAAATACATGATAGAGTTGGTTTTCTCATTAGAATATAGAGCAACAATATATGAAGCTGGCAGTCAACTATCACCTCATCCTTCTTGTAGCATATTTAAGAAGGGAAGTAATGAGAATAGCTCGAAGACTCAACCCACACTATCACTCAGAAAAAACAACAAGTCAATCAACAGGGACAAGAAGACACCTCTTGTTTGTCAGTACTGTAAGAGTAAAGGCTATAGTAATGTGAATTGTTGGTACTATTATCCCCTAGCCAAAAGAGAACACGTCTGAAGGGCCACAGGTCCTAGACATGGAGTACCGAGAGACAAACGAATTGAGCATGGCCCCGAAGGGACCCTCTTTTCTTTAGTGTAGTCCACATATCACCAATAACAATATCCATCACACTAGTTTGGTCCTGAAGTAGCAGTGAGTCTTGCTACATGAGGTAATGAGTCCAGGTATCATGGTATGTATCACTCTAAGTTTTGAAGCACTTGAACATGTTGTATTGAATCCTTCTTCATTTCATTATGTTTTCTTAGAAATTATGTTCTTTGCCTCGTTCATACCTGGAAGGGTGACATGGTGCCCTAGTAAGTTGATTTTCCTTTAGGATGGGTTGCTAGTGGGTGGATCTGTGAAAATCCATTGTCAGTTCCCTCCATACTTACCACTTTACATCTTTATTCCTTCCATCTCCCCTATCCTTGTTTGGGCATTGGGATTGACTACACTAGGAAGGGTTGTACCTTACCTCGTGGGAAGAAGGGGCTAAAGGCCCAGAGGGTAAAAGTAGATGGCAAGAGTTAAAAGCTAATTTTGAAACATTCAAGATGATTCCCCTAGGGATCCCCAATAAAGTAGTGAAAATATTATCAGTAAGAAAAGGGGACCCACAAGATAACATAAACACTCAAGGTACTTGTTGAAGGATAGGATGTCTCATCACGAGTTGACCTATTATGACCATATGCATGTAGTAGTATAACATTACAATCTATGTGGTCACCAAACTAGGGTAGTGTATTTTGGTTGCATATCCAAGAGAAAGGGCATCTCATCACGAGCCTGTTGGACAACTGAGAGGGGGGGGGGTGAATCAGTTGTTACCGTGCTTAAAAAATTATGCTTATTTTAAACTCTTTACATAGCACTCAATGACAATCACAATGATGTAGGGAAGTAAGCAATAGAACATTCAACATCATTCACACATATGAGATACACAGAGACAGATATTTCCTGAGGAAACCCATAAAGGGTAAAAACCTCTTCTTCTTTATATGATAAGTAATCTTTACATTCTGTACATTATCATACTTATGAGCACCAACTCATAATGAGGCTACAACCTCTATTTTTCAAGATGCTACTTGCTGAGAGCACCAACTCTCTGGATTCCCTAGCACCCACTAGAAGGAAGCACTAACTCCCTGGTTTCTCTAGCACCCACTAGAAGGAAGCACCAACTCCTTGGTTTCTCTAGCACCCACTAGAAGGAAGCACCAACTCCCTAAGAGTTCCAACACCAACTAGATGGAAGCACCAACTTCCTAAGAGTTCCAGCACCAACTGGATGGAAGCACCAACTTCCTAAGAGTTCCAACACCAACTGGATGGAAGCACCAACTTCTAGTTACACAGGCATCGACCTGTATATCAGAGAACCAATGTTCTTCTTTGCACCACCCTGCCACCCTGGTTTCTCTGACTGCAACCAGATGGAAGCTACAACTCCCTGTGTTCAAGAACCCACTTGAACCTCTGAGGACAACAATCCTCCCTAGCACCTCCCTAGCACCTTGAAATATAAAGTTTGCTATATATAAATTTATCACAGTGATACAATATTTATCAATGGCTTACCGGTCTCATCACTATTCTACTACACTACTTTGCTCTACCTACATCAGTGTCTTCCTGCACCCCTTCCTTACGCTTTATGTTCTTCTTCCTTTCATGCTCTGTGCGCCATTTCCCTTCTATGCACCATTCCTCTTCTATGAATTTCAGCTGCTGCACTCTGCCTCCTTCTACACACCTGAATCACTCTCAACAACACCCAATCTCTTCTCTGTTTTGCGTTTTTATTCTCTCTATGCATCTTTTGCATCCTCTATTCACAATGCTTCTGCATGCTCTCCCCATGTTGAGTGCTCTGCCTGATCATCATTGCAACTCTTCAGCTTCTCTGATGGTTAAACCCATGTGTCCATCATCACTGGGTGTTATACCGAGATTCCTTAGCCTCTCCAGCAGTCGAGACTCTTCATCTTCTCTGTCACAGTCGATCTCGTTCCCTTTGTTGCATTTCCAGGCTCCAACAATATTACATTTGTCAATAGCTTCTATGAACAGTCTTCATGCCACTGGAAGATGCCTCGAGACTCTTCATCTTCTCTAGCAATCACCCTGAAGTCTCTTCGAGTCCTCTAGAAGAAACCATTAGTCATTTCTAGCAGTTACACTGTGAACCTCCAAGAAAACGCATCGGCAACTGAATCGCCAACCGTCCAAGAGTTATGATTCAGTTCTGCTAACTGAATCGTAACTGATTGATTAAATGTGAAGAGCAATAGTAGCCCTTCGATCAAATTTATAAGTATCCAACATCGTTGGATTACCAACACAGGGTCTTGCGTTGATTTCGCCATTTCACATTTCGGCATTTTGACATTCTTGTGGTGAAGAATCTCGACTCTTCATGTTGCGATCGCCGAAACTCCAAAATGGAGTTTAGCTCCATTGGCTTCTTCCCCTCACGTGACCACCAGTGGTGAACATGGGCTGCACCAAAATGCATTTCGCAATTTCGCATTTCGGCATTTCGCGATTTCGCATGTCACGAATTCCTGTTGCGAGGCATCTCGACTCTCCAAGTCGCGAGCTCCGAAATGGAGTTTAGTTTTTAGCACCTTCCTCCAACTCTCAATGATGTGACCACATCCTATGACCACTCGCTAATCATTTGAGTGCTTCGCTCTTCAGATCAACGGTCCATGATCCGTGGTGATCGGACGACTATCCTCCGCCCCGAAACTTCAGCTTTAGGGACTTTGGGGGAGAGTTGATGCTAAAATCTCCCGAAACTAAATTCCTGGAATGACGTCACTTGATGACGTGTCGTGATCTCTGTGTCTGCCACGTGTCACTCAGAATTATGATTTCCAGGTTCCTGAAATGCCAAATTAACTTGATACTTGTCCTTGTATGATTGCGCCACATGTCCTTTCTGACATAGGCTACCACCTGTCCTTGCTGACATGGTCTGCCACATTCACCTCCTAGGTCTGACGACCTAGATTTGTCCTTAATCCAATGACTAGGATTATTTCACGATTTCACATATCGTGAGTTCAAGATGTTAGCGAACCGCGTTCCTTTGATCTTTGATTTCTCGGTCTGCGAAAATCCGAAATGGAGTCTTTGTTGATCTTGTTGTTTCAGGATTTCGGGGTTCGCTACTTCAAAGGTTAAAGTTCCTTTGATCTTTGATTTCCCGTTCTCTGAAACTCTGAAATGGAGTCTTTGTTGATGTGCCTGTTTTAGGATTTTAGCGTTTCACATTTCGCAACTTTGGGACTCCGGTGATGAAGAGTCTCAAATCTTGACTCCTCCAACTCCCAGTATCCGAAACTCTGAAATGGAGTTAGATCAATGGTCCACAATATTGATGGTTCGACGGTCTAGATCTTTTCGTGATTTCGCATATCATGAGTTCCTGCCGTGAGTTTCTTCCTTGAATCCTCCAACTCCCGGTATATGAAACTTCTAAATGGAGTCAGATCAACGGTCCACAATCTCCCTTTGATCAACGACTCAGATTAAGTCGTGGTTTCGCATTTCGCGATTTCGTCAATCTTGTCGTGAGTGTTCTTGACACCTCCAATTCTTGGTATCCGAAACTCCAAAATGGAGTCAGATCAACGGTCCATGATATCCCTTTGATCAACGACTCATATTGAGTCGTGGTTTCGCATTTCGCAATTTCAACATTCTTGTCATGAGTGTCCTAGACACCTCCAACTCCCTATATCCGAAACTCTGAAATGGAGATTAAGTCGTGGTTTCACATTTCGCGACGTGAGTTGCTTCCTTGACTCCTGGAGTTTACACTTCTGAATGGGATCCAACGATCACTTGTTGAACTTGCCATTGCCATGCCATTATCCCTACGATGCTGGTCGTGATCTTTGCCATCAATGAAAAACACGCATACTATGCACTATCTCTTCTGATCTTATCGAGCTTTCTCTGCTGCGTCTTCCCAAAATACTTCTGGTGCCCGCCTGACACATTCTTCCTGTACTTAAGCCATTTTTGTTGTTGTACTTTCCATCAATGACAAGAATACACTGCCTGTAAAGCATGCCAACAATATCCCCCTTTGGCGTTGATGGAAACAAAGGAACCCAGACTCATTTCTCCCCCTTTGACATCAATGTCAAAGAAAACATACTCCCCCTGAGCTGTTGCAGTATTTTTATGAGGTATCAGATATTAAACCAACACAAACTCCCTCTGATAGGATGGACTCTCTTATTTGAGGCCTGTAGAATATTTGTATCTAAACTAGAGTCTTCTCCTTCTGATTCTTGGACCTGTTCATCTTCAGCTTCCGTTGTATCCTCTGTAGAATACTCAATATTGCTCACCTCTCTTACTGGGACTCCTTCATCAACCTTTTCTTGTCATAACTGGATGACTCTCCCTGTCACTGTTCTCTTTGCTTATGACTATTTTCCCCATTTGTTCCTAAAAGGTTAGCTTTCCTTGACAAGGTCTTTCCTCTTGTTATCTCTACAAGATATCATGTATATCATTTTGTAAAACAAAATGCTGTTGTTGAAGATGCTGCTGTCCTACTGAAACACTGCGTAATTGTAGCTTGTACTTTTTAAATAACCCTTGGATCTCCCCATTGATTCTCATCGATCTCTATTACTGCAATTTCATTTTTCTTCCATGATGCATAAAATCCAAGGCTTTTATGACCATATTCAATCACAAGAAAAAACCGCTACAACCACTCTCATACCTACTTTTCTTTTTCACAGACGAAGGACCTGTATCAGGTTTCTTAGGAGTACTGATTTCTTCCTTGTTGTATCCAATACCAGATTTGTCATTTGGTGATCTCTGACTATCCAAGAGCTTATCCAGGGTCATGGAGTTTTTTAAGAACTTGCTTTGGGTGTTTGACTTCTCAACCTTCAAAACTTCATCTTCCATCTTATGACATGATTCTTCTTCTACTTCTTCCATGGGATAGATGCTAACTGAACATTCTTTTATTGTGTCTGTGTCTTCTTCATTACTTGCAGGGGAGGATTCAATATCAACATCATTAATTGTACTTATGCCTTTATTCACCACTTGTCCCGAGTTTACATTTACCTTACACTCTTTGGACGTGAACACCTCTTCACTACCTCTGTCACACTTTTGACTTGTACTGAGCAAATTATGTTTCAGACCATCCACAAGCAGAACGTACTCGTCATCTCCTTTGACATTACTCAAACTCACCATCCCTCTATCCTTGATTTTACCTGGTTCATCATTTTCAAGGATCACATTTCCTGTTTTGCTTTTACTTATTGACATAAGCTTATCCTTGTCTCCAGTCATGTGCTTGGAACATCCACTGTCTATATTCCCAGAGGCATTTTGTTTTTGAGTTGAAAGTGCTAGACCACCTTTTTCACTATCTTTCCTTTTCCATGTGCTGGCCTTTCTATCTAAGAACTTTATCCTTGGATCTGCTTTGTAATTCTTCAGATGGAAGTTTGCAGCTTTGTGGCCAAAGTTGTGATAGTTATGGCATTCAATCTCATTGTTCAATAGGTCAAAGTTATTGTTGCAGCGTTGCCTACTCATTGGCTGTTTATTATTTCTTGACCTCCTCAGTTGTATGTCTCTAGACTTAATTTCGCAATTTGCAATCTGTGATGATTTGTTACTTGGCTGTATCATTCTTTGTTGTGGCAGATATTTATTCCTTGGAAATCTTAATTGCTCATGTCTAAGTATTAAGAAACAATTTACAGCTTTGTGAACAAAGTTAGAACAGTAGAAACAATATCCATAGAAAAATTCTTTGTACTTGGAAAATGGTTGTCTTCTTTGAGCAAAGCGATTTCTTCCATGCTGATGATTTCCTTGAGCAGGGAGTGTATTTTTTCCTTGTTCTACAAATTCAGTTCTGACATCTTTTTCTTTACTCCTCCTGGGCGGTTGATTATCTTCCTTTGTTTCTGCAGGTTTGTTGTCGTCATTGGTTGTAGATTTGACAAACTTGATGAAGTCTTTGTTGCTTGGATGACCACTACTTGATCCCTCTTTATAACTCAACCCTGTTTTCAACTTTGGATTCCTTTACTGATTCAGAATGGTGGCTAATCCTTCTAAGGCTTTGATACTTGACAGATTCTGATGATACAAGGCTTGAAACTTCTCCAACTCTTTCCTAGTTTTCACTACTTCTTCTTCCATAGCTTTACATCTTGACTTATTTTCTGATAACTATTGTTTCAGAATGTCATCGATTTTCTTTGCCTCTTCTAATTCCACTTTTAGCAGGGCAAAGTCTTCATCAAGCTGTTTACTATCTTTCTCGAACTGTATCAGCAATTGTTTTTGCTTTCTGTTCTTAATTCTGAGTCTGTCAATCTCTTCCAGTGCATTGATCAGTTCTCCTTCCATATCAACCACAACTTCTTCTTCATTAGCCTCATTTCCTGTGATTTTATTATTATAATCATTTTGGGCCATAAGCATGAAGTCATTGTCCTTATCTTCACGCGAGGAGTCACTATCTGTGTCTTCTGAAGAGTTAACATCGTTTATACATAAACTTTTCTTTCTGCCAAATCTCTTAGGTTTGAACTTCTTTTCACCTTCAGAGTTCTGATCATGTTTCTTATGTGGACATTTATTTGCAAAATGACCTATCTTACCACAGTTGAAACATTTGAAGGGCAAATTACCTTGGTACTTGCCTGATCCTTTCTTTAGTCTTCTCATGGATTTTGCTTCAATTTCATCAGGCTCAGA
>JASDQU010102817.1:279887-301057 GCA_032191745.1 Picea mariana
CGCTGATTTTGACCTAAAATTAATTAAAGGTCAAATTGTTGTATAAATAAACATAAAGTGACATTCATTTTCATCATAACTTGTCATTGGAGGACAAGAGGTCTGAAATTTGTGCCCTATTAGGGTTATTGGATGAAATAGTGAGGTGCCACTCTTGTTTAAGGCTTATCTTTGCAACTTGGATCAATTTTTGGAGTTTTTATGGTGATCTTGCATGGTATATTCATGATTATTCTTGATGCCAGTAAGTAGAATCTGCATTTTGTCATCTATTGAATGGTTTTATTTGCTCATACAAGATTATGAAATTGCATGGTGTATTTAATGCTTGAAGTAAGAAACTTAAGTTGCTACTTTCTTACTTTTTTATTTGCCAAGCTTTCACTAAATATATCTAGTAACTAGTGAAACCCTACACTAAATTGATATCATTGTTACTACTAAAGTTTTATGTTTCATTGGTAAAGGGAAGGTACAAACCCACTTTCACTTTCCCTTGTCCCTTTAAACTTTACCCAAGTGTCTTCTTATGTTGAGTGACCTAGAGAGAGGGGTGGGTTTTCATTGTGTCTTTTAGCCTCTCATCAACCAACTAGGTCCTAGGACGTCTCCTTTGGAGTGAGGTTTTCCTCCTCCTAAAGAGAAATAGGTACCTTATTGAGGTGACAATGATAGGGCTACCTCCGTGTTACGCCAATCTAATCCTACTTTCCTTTAGGCTTTGGGAAAGTATATATTGCACGATAACATTTTTGGCACCGTTGTCAGGGAACACTGAGTCAATATTCCTCAACGACACTTTTTCGGTAAGTCTTTTACTCATAGCCTTCACTTCACAGAACTTACCTGGTGACTCCACTAAGGATGATTCCCTCACTCCCTTTGATAATCCTTAAGAGGTTATCTGGTGAATCCACTGAATTACTCTCTGCTTCGTGATACTTTCAAGACATGGGATCATGGGGTCCTGGGAACAAGTGTATTCGACTATTGATTTTGAAAGTTTTCAAGGATACTCGCATTATTTTGATATAAAATGGTTAAACAACTCTCCAAGATTCAAAGGCCTCCCAATTACTCACATTGTAGAATTATTGAAGTATATAAGTGAGATATAATTTGAAGGGGAGGAAGTTATGGTAAAATTGTTCATACTTTCCCTGTTGCCTTTTTTGCAAGATTGGATTAAGGGTTGTTGCAAAGATAAGGGTATATCATATTTCATAGATCTCATCAATAGGTTTATTGAGTTTGTGAAACCACAATGCCAGACATGTGAAGATGCCCTTCAAAATCTTGCAATAGCCCTAGAGGATGAAGGATTCACTACTGAGATTGTGGAAGATCTTGGGGATGTGTACCATACTCAATACCAAGAACCCTATGATATAGAAGGAGAGATTTATGAATAAGGTTGTCAACCCCTTGTAGAGGAGCAAGGTTTTTCTCATGATTCAACAGAATGCAATAAAGACTTGACTGAAGAACTGAGTTATGAGGATGAAGCACTAGTATCCGCTCCTCCGTCCCATGAAGCTCTCCAAGATACTATCTCTCCTACACAAGACAAAGAGAACGAGGTGCATCGTTTTCCTTTCCATGTTTTTGATGACACTTTGTTCTATGATTCAGAAGGTGAAGAAGTAAAGGAACCCTTGGAAGAGCTAGGTCCTTTATTTTCTGATGAAGACGAAAAGATGATTAAAGAAACGAGTCTTGTGGATGATGTATTGTATTCTCTTCCATTTGATGAAGTCATCCAAGCCTTTGACGCTCCTGCACAACAAGAAGTGAACACGGTAAGTTATTTCCCTTTCCATTTTGATGATGCTTTATTTTATGATTTGGAAAGTGAATAAGCATTAGAGGATCCCTTTGATGCATTAAATCCTTTATGTTATGAAAACGGTAGTGACATGGTTGAAAATATTGATGAGTTCATACATGTTGGAAGACGTAAGTGGGACGTGATTGGTTATAATGAGGATCCCATTTATGATATGGAAGGATAACTTCGAATTTTGCCTTTACAACAATCACATGATGTTCCTAATAATTTTGACGTTTGGAAACAAGATGATGATATAATTACAAAATTTTTCCAAGCACCCAAGGATGATCCAGTGTTGAAAAGTCAACAAGAAATGTGTATCTAATTTATTTTTCCCCTAAATAAATTGGAAAATAAATATTAATCTATTATCTCATAATTACTTGAAATAATTAACTGAAATGGAAAATCAGTTAACTATATGAATTCGAGTTAAAAGGTTGACTGGTGGGACAGTAAATTTGAATTAGTTATAACTGAGTGATTTGGATTTGTAACAGAGTTATAAGTGTAGTTATGTGAGTTGTAAAGTAGTTTAACTCAATTAAGTGAGTTAATATCAGTTGTAATAGTTGTAACTGAACTTACACTAGTGAGAGTTCATTGAATTAATTATTAATTAATGCATAATCAGTGATCTCACATGCAACTGAAGATTTACCACTGTTAACTACATGCATGTCAGATCCAGTGGAGACTCAGTTGAGATAACAGATGAAAGAGACAGTTTGGCTATCGGTTGTGATTTGAGTGAAGTGCACTCATGCAATCACACACACAATGGATGTGCCCATGAACAATGCGCAACCTAGGCAAGAGCAATTCAAATTCATTTGCAGGGAGGCAGAGAATTGGCACATGTATTTGCTGATTTTTGTATGAGAGTGTGAGACGATTGTATTGTACTGAGAGCTCTTGGATTAGAGTTTTGTATGAGATTTTTTCATGATCCATGATATACATAATATATTATAGTGGGGTTTTTATCTTTATGCTTTCCCGGAAAAACACCTGTGTTATGTGCGAATGATCTTTCTTCTTGATATTACAATTGGCAATCATGTTTTAAATTCCGCAAGAATAATTTGTAGAAGTGATTTTGTATTTAACAGTGGCATATAATTGTTAGATCAGGAGAATCTAGGCAATACATAATTTGTATTAAAATTTCTACATGGTATCAAAGCGCAGACGATTGCAGAAGATGAGTTTGTGATTGGATAGAATTCGAATTTGCAAAAGATTTTCTTGGTGCTACAGTTGAGTAAACATCGAAATGGATTTCAATGTCTTGCGGCTAGAGTATTCACTCGAGGGCATCTCGAACTACATTTCTTGAAAGGACAGGATGGAGGCGGTGCTGGAAGATAATGGCTTGAAGGAATTCATTGAAAAAGATGTTCCTATGCATGCTTCGATAGATGATGCATTACTTGAGGCATGACAAAAGAAAGTGGCAAAGGCGAGGAGGATTCTGTTGGAAGGTGTACGAGACCACATTGTCTCAAACCTCCATGGGAAAGAAACACCACATGCAATGTGGAAGACTTTGACGGATCTATTCCAAAACAACAGTGACCATAGGAAATTGACACTCAAAGATAAACTCAGGAAGATCAAGATGGAAAAGGGCGACTCCATTCCAAAATATCTCACGAAGTTTGTCCAATGTTGGGATGAGCTGGGGAGTGTGGGAATAATAGTCGCTGATGATGATTTGGTGAGCTTGAATCTCCTAGGACTTCCCAAGAGTTAGCACAATTATCAAGACTCTGTCAATGGAAGGGAAAAATTTCCATATTGGGAACGACTATGATCAGATCTAGTGCAAGAGAAGTTTAGGCAGAACACTAGAGATGGCTCTTCATCAAAGAATGATGATGAAGAGGATTGTGATTTGGCTGACAAGGCAAGGAAAGGGAAGGGGAATAAATTTCATTCAAAATCTGAGTCTAAAGTCAAGAAGCTATATTTGTCTAAAGTGAAGTGTTTTCACTGTCACGAACATGGGAATCTCGCTACTAACTGTCCGCAGTAGAGGAAGAACAAGAATGTTGCTGGAGCTGCAACTGGTGAGGCCCTTTCCTCACAATTTGAAATTGACTTCTCTTTGATCGCATGCATGGCTTCAAGTGCATCGGTTCGATGTGGTATTTGGAATAGTGGCGCTTCCTTCCACATGACAGGAGATAAAGAGTCTTCCAGTGACTTGGAGGAGAAAGATCTCAAAATGCATATAGAGATGGGTGACGATGGACGATACAATGTTACCAACATTGGTACCATTACCTTTCAGAGGGAGTCAGGCAAACCATTTCAATTGAAAAATGTTATGCATGTTCCAGCTCTGAAGAAAAACCTGGTCTTAGTCGCAATGTTGGAGGACAGAGGTTACGACGTTGTTTTCAGTGGTGGAAAAGATTTCCTGCGACATAAAGCAATGGGTCAAGTCAAGAAGATAGGGATTCGAGTTAAGAATCTCTAAATGATAGAGGTAGATGGCTGCACTGCCATGATGGGCAAGGAAGAAAAAGTGGTGAGCCAGGATGAGGGTGAATTATGGCATAAGTGATTGGGCCATCTTCATCATGGAGCCTTGAAGTTCATACAACAAATATCTACTGGAATTACAATGGGAACACTTGCTCAGTTAGATTAGTGCAAGGGAAGAACCATGGGGAAGTATGTAAAGTCCACCTTTCATGAAAAGGAGAACCGTGCTTCGGTGATCCTGGAGAGAATTCACATAGACGTGTGTGGACCATTCTCGGTTGCTTCAACAACAAAACATAAGTATTATGTTATTTTTGTTGATGACTTTTCTCGTAAATGCTGGATCTTCTTCATGTAGAAGAAGGATCAAACATTCTCAAAGTTCTATGAGTTTAAAGCATTGGTGGAGAAAGAGTCGGGGAAGCAAGTGAAGGCTCTGAGGAGCGATAATGGTGGAGAATACATCTCTAATGAATTCAAAGACTTTTGCAGCAAAGAAGGAATTCGAAGAGAACTCATAGCGCCTCATAACCCACAACAAAATGGGGTCGTGGAGAGGAAGAACATAACAATCATGGGTGCAGCACGAGCGATGTTGCATGATTAGGGCCTACCAATGAATTTGTGGGCAGAAGCATGCAATACTGCGGTTTATGTGCAAACCCATTGTCCTCATAAAGTACTTGGCATGTTTACACCTGAAGAAGATTTCACTAGTAAGAAACCTGCTGTTTCACACTTTAAGATTTTTGGCTCATCTATTTATGTGCATGTGACCAAGGATGCCAGAAAGAAGTTGGAACCGACTGTTGAAGTTGGGATATTTGTGGGGTACACATAAACACCCCATAATTATCATGTGTATTTTCCTAACAGTAAGATGGCTATTATGTCATGGGATATAAAATTCGATGAGGGGAAAGCCATGCGGTTGTCGCTTGAGAGGGAGCTAGACTTGCATGCAGAGGAGGAAATGCTGGTTCCCAAAGATGAATCTAAAGATGTGGATCAACCACATGAGGAGGTTCATGGAGTGGAGGAATCCACTCAAGCAGAGCCATCCATCAGAAATGGTAGAAAGCACACCACAAAATCTGATAGATTGAGACTAGATGCTGCACAGAATGTAGGAGCACCTACTTCACAGTGCAGACAGAGACAGTCTCCTGATCAATTTATTGGATACATGGCTCTCATGAGAAAATGTATTGTGATTGAACCATCTTCCTTTCAGGAAGAAGTGCAGGATCCCACTTGGGTTGATGCTATGGCGGAGGAGTATGACTCCATTGTCAAAAATAGTGCATGGGAAATTGTCCCAAGACCGGTCGACAAATCAGTGGTAGGTCCGAGATGGATCTACAAGGTAAAGCAAGCTGCTGGTGAGAGTGTGGAGAAATACAAGGCCAGGTTTATGGCTCGAGGCTTCTCATAGATTGAGGGGATAGATTATGGTGAGACATTTTCACCTGTCTCAAGGTATTCTTCCATAAGGACCATCCTTGCTCTCTCAACATAGATGGGATGGCGCATTCATCAGATGGATGTAAAAACTATGTTTCTCAATGGGATCATTGAGGAAGAAGTGTACATTGAGAAGACAAAAGGTTTTGAGACCTTTGACAGGGAGTCGGTTGTGTGCAGACTCAAGAGAGCACTATATGGGCTAAAGCAAGCACCCCGTGCTTGGTACACTCTAATAGACAACTATTTCACCAGACTGGGCTTCACCAAAAGTGAAGCGGATGCAAACCTATACCAAATTGTGGTGGAGGGTAAGATTTTAATCATTGTTCTTTATGTTGATGATTTAATACTAACTGGTGATGAGCAACTGATACACTCATGCAAGGAGGACCTTGCAAAGGAGTTTAAGATGAAGGATTTGGGCCTTCTTCATTATTTCCTTGGATTGGAAATATGGCAGCGAGATGGTGAACTTTTTTTGTCTCAAGGAAAGTATGCAAGGGAGATACTGGGTAAGTTTCACATGGAGGGATGCAAACCCATGGATACTCCTCTTCTAGGAAACTGGAGGAAAGAGGATGCTACTTCTGGAGAGGTAGTGGATGCTACTGTCTATCGAAATTTAGTGGGTTCGCTAATGTATTTAGTGAATACGAGACTGAACATTTGATATGCAGTTAACCAGCTGAGTCAAGCGATGTTTAAGCCTACCAAGATATTTTGGAAGGCGAGTAATCATGTCCTGAGATACCTGAGAGGCACATCTAAGTATGGCTTATGGTACATACATACGAATGAGGTGAAGTTGCATGGCTTCATGGATGCAAATTGGGCAGGCATCCCAACGGACAGAAAGAGCACATCAAGGGGGATCTTTAGTATCTGATCTACAACTGTTTATTGGTACATCAGGAAGCAAAGATCCTTGGCACTCAGTTCAGAGGAAGCAGAATACATGGAAGCGAGTCAAGCTGCATGTGAGGTTATATGGATGACAAATATCTTGGTTGGTTTGTTTGGTTCTCATTTAGATCCGACAATGGTTCATTGTGATAATAAGAGTTGCATTAAACTCTCAATTAATCATGTGTTTCATGATAGATCTAAGCATCTAGATATCCGGTATCATCAACTCAGAGATTGTGTGCAGCGGAAGATCATGTTGCTTTAGTACATTCCTACGGAAGATCAAGATGTAGACATTCTGACGAAGGCACTCACCAGGAGAAAATTTGAATACCATAGAGACAGAATCGGGGTGAAGGATAATCCCTTTCTTGTTGAGAGGGAGTGTTGAAAAGTCAACAAGAAATGTGTGTCTAATTTATTTTTCCCTTAAATAAATTGGACAATAAATATTAATATATTATCTCATAATTACTTGAAATAATTAACTGAAATGGAAAATCAGTTAACTATATGAAATTCGAGTTAAAAGGTTGACTGGTGGGATAGGAAATTCGAATTAGTTATAACTGAGTGATTTGGAGTTGTAACAAAATTATAAGTGTAGTTATGTGAGTTGTAAAGTAGTTTAACTCAGTTAAGTAAGTTAATCTCAGTTGTACTAGTTGTAACTGAACTTACACTAGTGAGAGTTTAGTGAATTAATTATTAATTAATTCACAATTAGTGATCTCACATGCAACTACAGATTTACACTGTTAACTACATGCATGTCAGATTTAGTGGAGACCCAGTTGAGATAACAGGTGAAAGGGACAGTTTGGCTATCAGTTGTGATTTGAGTGAAGTGCACTCATGCAATCACACACATAGTGGATGTGCCCATGAGCACTGCGCAACCTAGGTAAGAGCAATTCAAATTCATTTGCAGGGATTGCGCAGAGGAGGCAAGCTGTCTGGAGGCAGAGAATTGACACATGTATTTGCTGATTTTTGTATGACAGTGTGAGACGATTGTATTGTACTGAGAGATCTTGGATTAGATTTTTGTATGAGATTGTTTCATGATCCATGATATACATAATATATGATAGTGGGTTTTTAGCTTTATTCTTTCTGAGAAAAACACCTGTGTTATGTGCGATTGATCTTTCTTCTTGATATTGAAATTGGCGATCATATTTTAAATTCCGCAAGAATAATTTATAGAAGCGTTTATGTATTTAACGACATATAATTTTTAGATCAGGAGAATCCAGGCAATAGATAATTTGTATTAAAATTTCTACATCCAGTGCAATGTTCTCTTGATGATTTTCGGTCATACCTCAAGGATTTTGATGAGTATTTCTTTGAGCACTTGGATTTATTCTATGAAGAACATTATCAACCACCGTTGTGCTTAATTTTTGTAAAGGTGAGGATGTTGCTTGCCTGAAGCAAGATACTTGTGTCAACGTTGTCCAACTCCCTCCGATTGATTTACCTCGTTATGTCACTAAGGATGCAGTTGGGGAATATGTCTCTTGTTTCAAGTTTTCTTTAGGGAAAAAATTTCCGTTAGAATTCAAGGGGAGGTTGAATGCCTTAACAAGTTTATTATCTCAATCTTTCAGCTTTCCCCTGAGAACTTGTCAGTTTCCCTCTAAGTTCTTGTTAATCCCTTCTGAGACCCCAGGAAGTGATGAAATCCAAGATAGTCAACCCTGAGACTCTTTGAGCCAACCCTTTGAGTCCTTGACCTCTCACAATCCTTTCTGAGATGGATTGATTAGTTTTCTGGAATGGTGACTTGGCATGATTTTGTCCCTCCCTCGCGCCTCCATGAGCTAGACTTTACGATTTCCTATGATATAATGCATCCTCTAAATCATGTTTGTTTTGTGCTTAACTTGTCATTATTTTGGTTTATGATGAAGCACAAAGGAAAGTGTTATGATACATTCCTAGCGTGGTTGTACTAGTTGCATGCTTATACCTAGCATTTGACAGGTAAGTACATGTGAGGTAGGGCAGGTAGGCATTTTCATCCATTGTACATACCATTGCATATCATGTTATCTTAAGTATAATTGCGATTTTCATATTGTCTTGATTCATTATGTATATATGTATGCTCATAATCATATGTTAGACTAGAGATGCTTTTATAATATATGGAGGAAGGGGTGATATCACCACCCTAGGGATTATTGATATCTTTTGTTGAGATTTAGCAGGAACAGGTCATACCAGAGATGCTGAGGTTATCATGCACTCTACAGTGAGTGCATGTCCCAGAGTTGGAGCCAGATGTTATGCCCTAGCCTATGGAGATCATGTCTTGAGGCCCACAGGTCCTAGACATGGATTACCAAGAACAAGACAACTTGAGCATGGACCTGGAGGGCCCCTCTTTTCTTTAGTGCAATCCATGTATCACCAACAACAATATCCATCACACTGTTGATTAAGGTTGGTTGTCATTGGTGTCAACCCTTGAACAAAGTCCGGTAGCGAATTCCGGTAGCACAAAGGTTTGGGTAATGGACCTAAGGCTGTTTCATGTATAATGGTATGAGTTTTAATATATTTGAAGGTAATACTATTCTATATGGATAGTACATGTCATGCCATTTCTGGTGGTATGTGGAACGTCACATAACTCCTCACGGTTTGAGAGTTATGGCCTTAAAAAGTTGGAGGACCCTCATATGTTGGCTTGAAGCCCCAAAAGGTCAAAGAAGTCAAAGAGATTGGAAAGAAGAAATTATTATTTAAATGATAAAGTAAAGTGACAAAGTCTAGAAGGATTATTTAAATAATAAAGTGAAGTGACAAAATCAAAGAAGATTATTTAAATGATAAAGTGAGGTGACAAAGTCAAAGATGAATATTTAAATTATAAAGTAATGGAGAAATTTCTAATTATGGAAAGTGGTTAACCCTAAAAATGAGGAAAATAGGTTAAGTGACCTAGAAATGGGTTAAGTGACCTAGAAGATGCTTCCAAGGAAGATATTTGGAGAGTATAAATAAGAGGCAAGGCTCTCTCATTTTACATCACACTTGAGAATATTGAATATATATAGGTGATTGAGGTAACCAAAGGATATCTAAGATGAATTTCAGAGGGAAGGTGAAGAAAAGAGGGCCGGAATTCAAGGGAGGATAAATTCTTTTGATGATGCTTTCTAAGGCATGTTATTTATAGGTCATCTCACCATTTTTGCAATAACATTTTTTCTAGAATGATTCATACCATCAAATTGATAGGCCATTGAGTAAACATATCCAAGTATCTATGGTAAAAATCTCAGCTTGTGGGTCATTGTATTTTTGGAGTAACACTCTGTGGAAAATAGGGTTTGTGGCTAGTCCCGAAACTAGTCTAAACAGGTGTTTCGGGTAAAAACGTCATAACTTCTTCATAATAGATCCAAATTTAGTAAGACCAAATGTGTTGGTTAGAGTATAGTCTATAGTATTTTTTGTAACAGTTTTAGATCCATTCAACAAATATTCCGTGTGGGGCATGCTCTACAAGGTCTCTCTCTAGAATAAACCAGAATTCAACAAGGTATGCCATTTTTTCTATAACTCCTTTTTTGAGAGGTTCCAAGTAGTGACACCTAGAGGAATTGTATAAAACAAATTGAAGAACATTGTGCACTATTCTCAGATATTTATTCATTACAGGTACATAGTTATTATTATTTCAAGTTAGGGTTGTTGACTAATCCCAAACTAGTCATGTGAGACTAAAGAAAAGTTTGATGAAAATGCTAGTCTCTTGTTGTGAAAGTTAAGGAAGGTTTGCAAGTATGTGATCATATACACCAGGTCTATTACAGAGTTACAAATCATATTTGGATGATGAAATTGATGAGGGATTTTGGTTAAGGTACATGTTGGGTACATGGTTGAGACAAGTAGTTGATGAGTTGGCACAAACATGAGGTGTATAGTTGATGATGTTGGTACATATTGATGAGTCATAGTTGATGAGTAGTTGAAACATGATTGGTACATACTTGGTACATGGTTGGCTGCACTTATTTATGGTACAGGTTGATTACAGGTTATTTGGTACAGGTTGGTGCATGGTTGATGCACTTGTTTATGCTACAGGTTGATTACAGGTTGAGGTACAGGTTGATGCATGGTTCAGGTTTATTGGTATATGTTTACACTGGTATATATCACAGTGATACTGTGACAGTGGTTCCATCATTCTACTTCTACTTCAGGGCAGTTGGACGAAGCAAGGACATGTGGTTGTAGCCACCTTCCGGTTGTAGCCGGAAAACATAGGGGGTTGTAGTCTCCTTCTAGTTGTAGCCAGAGAATAGGGGAGTTGGAGCTTCCATCAGGTTGTAGCCTGAGAAAAAAGGGGGTTGGAGCCTCCTTCTAGTTGCAGATGAAAAACAAAGGAAGTTGGTGCTTCCAATGAATTTAATTCTTCAATACATATAAGAAAAATCATTCCGTGGTTTTCTCCTGCTTTGGGTTTCCATGTAAACCACTAGTGTATTGTGTATGTGTATGATTGTTCATTTGTTCAATACTTATTTACTCTGGAGTTATTGGATGATAATTTTACATTGATATAACACTTGGATTATATGGTTAAAAAGGATTAAATTGCTCTATTACTGATTCACCCCCCCTCTCAGTAATCCAAAAATTGGTATCAGAGAAGGTTCCTTCAGAAATCAATTTAACCACTGAAAGGTAGATCATGGAGAGAAACAAATTGTATAAAAATGGAATACCACAGTTCAATGGACAAAAGTATGCATTTTGGAGCATACGGATGAAAACATATATACAGGCACATGGATTTGAAATTTGACAATCAATTGTAGATGGATACACAACACCAGTAGTTCCGCCAACAAATGACAAAGCAGTGAAACTCGGTCAGAATAATTCCAAAGCCACAAAAGCACTTTTGAATGGTCTTAGTGAAACAGTATTCCCCAAATTTGCACATTGTAAATCCACTAAAGAGATTTGGGACAGACTTCAAAATATTTATGAAGGATATTCAAAAGTCAAAGCAACAAAGCTTCAAACTTACAGAGGTCAGTTCGAACAACTTAAGATGAATGAAGATGAGAATATTGCAGCTTACTTTTTACGAGTTGATGAAACAGTAAATGCAATCATAGGATTGGGAGAAGAAATCGAAGAATCTATAATTGTTCAAAAAGTACTAAGATCTCTTCCTATGAGATTTGACCCTAAGATATCAGCACTAGAAGAAAGATCAGATTTAAACTCAATAAGCATGGACGAATTACATGGAATCTTCACAACATATGAAATGAAAACTGAATAGGAAAATCCAGATATAAAAGAAGCAACCTTCAAAGCATCCAAAAAGTCAAAGAAAAAGGGAAGGCAAAAATAAGAACATAGCAGTAGTAGTGACGTCTCAGAAGATGATGAAGAAGTGGCCAACTTTGTCAAAAGACTGAACAAGGGAACCGATGATAGGTATAGAGGTAAGATTCATTTAATTTGTTTTAATTGTGATGGTATTGGTCATTTTGCTAACAAATGTACTTATAAGAAAAAGAGAAATGATGAAGGTTACTCAAAAGAAAAACAAACATATAAAGGCAAAAGAACCACAAAGAAAGTTTTCAAGAAAAGCTTATGCACCAAAGAAGACATCTCATCATCAGATGAAGATGAAGTCAGTGACAGTGAGACATAAATAGTTCTATTCATGGCAGTAGAAGACGCTGATAAAGAAGACTCCAAAGAAGAATATGAATAAGCTGAAGAAGAATATGAAGAAGTCGAATAAGAAATTGAAGAGGCAGAAGTTGACTACCGAGAGGAATTAATGTGTGCCATAGAAGTTATCAAAAAAGAAAAGAAGAAAAACAAGAAACTACAAGTTGAACTAGACAACAAAGAAGACACTCAAGAACTAGAACAAATGATCACAAATTTGAAGGTTCAAATATAAGAAGATAAAAGAATTGAAGAAGCACTCAAAGAACAACTAGAAGAAAAAGACAAGATCATTGGAAATTTGGAAGAAAAGATTGTCACATTAAGAAAGGATCTTCAAAAGAAAAATATGCAGAACAACTCAAAAGTTTTGGATGAAATTATCAGCAGTCAAAAATCTCATCATGACAAGTCTAGACATGGATACAATCAGACATAAAATGGATCAAGCTACAAAACAACAGAGCAAGAAACATATACAAAAAGATTTGCAGAATCAATCAAGGGGGATAGGAAGATCTACAAGGAAGATTACATGGACAATCCTCCACTGAGAAGATTCATATTTCAGAATCAACAACTGACAGATAGGCCTCAGGAATAAGAAGAATTCATAAGAGTACCTCCTTTTAGAAG
Source organism: Picea mariana (assembly GCA_032191745.1). Taxonomy (NCBI): domain Eukaryota; kingdom Viridiplantae; phylum Streptophyta; class Pinopsida; order Pinales; family Pinaceae; genus Picea; species Picea mariana. Next base: position 292,948 of record JASDQU010102817.1, read on the forward strand.
ATATTCAACTCCCAGGTATCAAACTATCGTTTTTGGTTTATGTTATGCATGTAATAATTTTGGACATAAAGCTATGAATTGCAGAGTTAACAACAGGAACAAAAACAAATTTGAAAGTCATACACAAAGGGGTTATCCAAGAAGGCCTAGTGAAACAAATAGAAGAAGTTACAACAGGTTTGAATCTTTGAGCACTGAAGTGGAATGTTACAAATGTAACAATTTTGGACACATGGCCAAATATTACAGAATGACAGCCCCTCCTAGAGAACCACAATAGAATAACAACAGTCACAGACATAAACCTCAGAAAAAGACATGGATAAGAAAGCATGATTGGTATAGCAATGAAGAATGGGCACTCGCTCTACAAGCTAAGAAGAAGAAAGGTGGTTGGTATGTTGACAGTGGGTGTTCAAAACACATGACAGGTGATAGAGACAGGTTTCTTACATTACAGAAGGAAAGAGATGGATCAGTCTCCTTCGGAAATGATGATTCAGCCAAAATCATTAGAAAAGGCATAGTCAGAATTGGGAACAAGAATACAAAGGCAGAAAATGTTCTACTAGTAGAAGATATGAAACATAATCTTCTAAGTGTGAGTCAAATGTGTGACCAAGGTCATAAAGTTACTTTCGATTCACAAAAGTGTGAGATAAGAAAATAAGGTTAAGGAAAATTGATTGCTACAGTTGCGAGAACTTCAAGCAACATATATGTGTTAAGTGAAATTGGAAATGAAAAGTGTTGTCTAGGAAAGGAAGTTGAAAGTTGGATATGGCATAGAAGAATGGGTCACATACATTTTGATAACCTTGTCAAAGTCAACAAAAGAGAAGGAGTCAGAGAAATTCCCCAGATCAGAAAACCAATCAACACTTTATGCAAGCATTGTCAACAAGGAAAGCAAACAAAGACCATGTTCAAATCAAAGGAATATTCAATGACAAGACCATTGGAAATTGTGCATACTGATCTAGTTGGACCAACTACAACAAAGGGCTTAAAAGGTGAGAAATACTTTATGTTATTAGTTGATGATTATACAAGAGTTACAAATCATATTACAGAGTTACAGAGTTCACACCATATTACAGAGTTACAGAGTTACACTAGGTCTATTACAGAGTTACAAATCATATTTGGATGATGAAATTGATGAGGGATTTTGTTTAAGGTACATGGTTGAGACAATTAGTTGATGAGTTGACACATACATGAGGTGTATAGTTGATGATGTTGGTACATATTGATGAGTCATAGTTGATGAGTAGTTGAAACATGATTGGTACATACTTGGTACATGGTTGGATGCACTTGTTTATGGTACAGGTTGATTAAAGGTTGTTTGGTACAGGTTGGTGCATGGTTGATGCTCTTGTTTATGGTACAAGTTGATTACAGGTTGAGGTACAGGTTGATGCATGGTTCAGGTTTATTGGTACAAGTTTACAGTGGTATATCTCATAGTGATACTATGATAGTGGTTCCATCATTCCACTTCTACTTCAAGGCGGTTGGACAGGGCAAGGACAAGTGGTTGTAACCACCTTCCGGTTGTAGCCAGAGAACATAGGGGGTTGTAGCCTCCTTCTAGTTGTAGCCAGAGAATAGGGGAGTTGGAGATTCCCTCAGGTTGTAGCCTAAGAAACAAGGGGGTTGGAGCCTCCTTCCAGTTGCAACTAGAAAACAAAGGAAGTTGGTGCTTCCAATGAATGTAATTCTTCAAGACATATAAGAAAAATCATTCCATGGTTTTCTCCCGCATTGGGTTTCCATGTAAAACACTGGTATACCGTGTATGTGTATGATTGCTCATTTTTTCATTGCTTATTTACTCTGCAATTATTGGATGATAATGCTACATTGATATAACACTTGGATTATATGGTTAAAAAGGATTAAATTGGTTTATTACTGATTCACCCCCCCTCTTAGTAATCCAACACACACCAGCCTGGTCCTAAATAAGCAGCGAGTCTTTCTCCATGAGGTAATGAGTCTGGGTATCATGGTATGTATCACTCTGATTTTTGGATCACTTCAACATGTTGTATTAAATCCTTCTTCATTTCTTGACGTTTTCTTGGAAATTATGCTCTTTGCCCCATTCATACCTGGAAGGGTGACATGGTGCCCTAGTAAGTTGATTTCCATTTAGGATGGGTTTCTAGTGGGTGGATCTGTGAAAGTTCATCATCTGTTCCGTCCATACTTACCATTTTCCATCTTTATTCCTTCCATCTCCCCTATCCTTGTTTGGGCATTGAGATTGGATACACTAGGAAGGGTTTTACCTTACCTTGTGGGAAGAAGGGGCTAAAGGCCCAGCGGGTAAAAGTAGCCATCAAGAGTTAAAAGATAATTTTGAAACCTTTGAGATGCTTTGCCCATGGATCCTTGAGAAAGAAATGAAAACCTTCTCAGTAAGAAAAGGGGACCCACAAAATAACATAAACATTCAAGGTACTAATTGAAGGATAGGAGGTCTCATCACGAGCTGACCTATTATGACCATGGGAATGTAGCGGTATGAAATTACCACCTATCTGGTCACCAAACCAGGGTAGTGGCTCTTGATGGCATAGCCAATAGAAAGGGGGTCTCATCACGAGCCAACCTTCTCATTTCCGTGAAATGTTTGTGGATAACGCTGTCACCTTTGGTCATCAAGCCAGGACAGTGGCCCTCAACTATTTCCTTGAAGCAAAAGAACAAAAGATCAAAATAAATAAAGCTAAGAATAAAATGTAATGAATGGGATAGGAAATAATTGCATTCATCACAAGGTGCAACTCGCCTTCCACAAAGGCACCCATATGTAAGACTCTACATTTCCCTGTTATCACATGCACCCCATGCCCAAATATTTACCCCATGCCACCTCATACACTTACATGACTTGGACCAGATCCCACTTGGGAAACACCCCAAACTTAAGGGAGGTTATCCCAATATGACACCCTAAGACCTTCTCCAAACCTAACTTGTCAAATTGCATAATGTCTTTGAGCATTTGTTTGGGGTTAAGGGGGGTTTGATGCACATGTTTGGGTAATTTAATTATTGGATGTGATTTACATGCTATCATCCTTGTGACTTATGAAACCCTAGAGGGAATAGTTGTTGTTTCTATAGGACTTTTCCCAGTGGACAAGTACACATGAGGGAATGATTAACTTTGACCTTGATGGGGGCTCAAAGCCCAGAGATGTATGCTGAAACCCCATCCAAGGGTAATAAGAGATTGAGGGTTTGCACTAGATGAAGGAAGGACGTTGCCTTTGGAGGCACTGTGGAATACCTAAAACTAATGTCTCATGCTCCTCCCACCTGAATGATTTCCCTAGGAGGCCTTGGACGTCACCTTTGCATGCCTAGACGTCAACTATTAGCTGGGTTGTTACCTTGGAGGCATTCATGAGGCCATTAGCACGTGTTGACAAATTTTAGGCCTTTGGACGCCCAACGTTTCATCTCCTTTGTCCAATGTTCCACACTTGAGGCCCAACATCACCCTAGGAGGGAATGACGTCACCTTTAGAGGCCTAATTAGATGAAAATTGAATTTATTTTGGTGAAAGTGTAATTTTTGAGTAAACTGGCTAGGTCGGTCCTTATTTTGACCTAAAATTAATTAATGGTAAAATTATTGTATAAATAAACATAAAGTGTCATTTATTTTCATCATAACTTGTCATTGGAGGACAATAGGTCTGAAATTTGTGCCCTATTAGGGTTATTGGCTGAAATAGTGAGACACCACTCTTGATTAAGGCTTATCTTTGCAACTTGGATCAATTTTTGGAGTTTTTATGGTGATCTTGCATGGTATATTCATGATTATTCTTGGCTCAAGTAAGTAGAATCTATATTTTGTCATCTATTGAATGGTTTATTGTATGATTTTATTTGGTCATACAAGATTATGAAATTGCATGGTGTATTTAATGCTTGAAGTAAGAAACTTACGTTGCTACTTTCTTACTTTTTTATTTTCCAAGATTTCACTAAATTGATCTAGTAACTAGTGAAACCCTAGATCCCTAAAGTGCTAGCACTCTAGAGGTTTACATTTGGTTATTTTTGCATAAGTTTTACTCCATAAAAAGGCCAAGGAGAGCAAGGCGCTAGGGCCTAGAAGTGCCTACACCCTAGCACTTTGTTTTGTTGAGGTCAAAATCTAGGAGAACTTAAGTTGCTACTCCTCCTAGGATTTTTCCCTCTTATACTTTTGTGTAAGAAGCTGCCAACTTTGACCCCATCACCCTAGAAGGCACTAGTTTCTCACCTCAACTCTTTGACAAGACTTCAAACCTCTTCTTCTACTTGATACCTTACTAAATTTACCTAATACACTAACATTTCCTAGATTACTAACACCTAAAGTTTGCTGCTGCTACAACAATCATTTTGCAGCTCAAACAAGAACACTAACTAAGCTAACCTACCCATAAATTTGCACTAACCTAGGTGTCTTTAACCTATGGTCTATTCTTCCTTTTGCTACCTTTCTAAAGTGAAAATTATGAACCTGTTACCGTTGTCATAACTGCTATTACAACCACTGTTGCAGCCCCTAACAACCCTAAAATCATCCATAAAACTATTGAGCATTTGTACTAAGCAAACTATAATCATTGGATATTGAAGTAGTTGTCTTATTGCTTTATTATAGTACTTTCTGAAGGGGTTTCCATTTGTTGTCATCATCATTAATTAATTCTATTGTAAATTTTTGGACAACCATTTAAGTCATTTATTGACTTGTATTAATCTTGAAAATTGTGAGTGACAAAGTATTATCAAGTTCTAAAGACCTTTTATATCTTTTCTTGTCATCATAACTCACAATTTGCAAGATACATTGCTGCTACTGTAATCTCATCTGTATTGTATATCACTTGTTCTAGCAACACATAATTTTTCTAAGAAGTCATTGATTATAATCCTTGATATCATTGTTACTACTAACGTTTGATGTTTCATTGGTAAAGGGCAGGTAAAAAACCCAATTTGACTTTCCCTTGTCCCTTTAAACTTTACCCAATTGACTTCTTCTGTTGAGTGACATAGAGAGAAGGGTGGGTTTTCACCATGTATTTCTGCCTCTCATCAATCAACTAGGTCTTGGGACGTCTCCCTTGGAGTGATGTTTTCCTCCTCCTAAAGAGAAAGAGGTACCCTATCGGGGTGACAATGATAGGACTACCTCCGTGTTATGTCAATCTAAGCCTACTTGCCTTGAGGCTTTGGGAAAGTATAGATTGTGGGATAACATGTACTCAAAGGCATGTTCATTCTGTTGAAAGAAAATCCATTGTGAGACAACTTGTTGGGAGAAGCAAGCCACATGCCACAAGACAGATTGCTTTTGGAGAATGAATGACAAAAATATTTCTCCAATTCAACAACGAACTGACAAGCAAATGGAGAGGAGTATGTCATACATTACTTTTAGCAACAACATAAAATTTTTCCACCACTGTAAGTTGAGTGGACATTGGGAAGTGAAGTGTTGGTGACTTCACCTAATGCTTCACCCCAAAAATCGTCCAAAAAAGAGGATAGTGTGGAAAGTGAAGCCTAATAGAGATGGAGAGTTGGTTGCATCTTCAATTCAAGAAGAATAAGTTTTCCAAGGAGAATAGAAACATGGGAGGTGTGCTTCACCATGAAAGAGGAAAATGGGTGGATGCCAACCACCAAGACAATCCCATTCCATTTGGTACCTATAATCTTCCAAAATAATTTTTCCTTCCTAAATATATGCCAGATATTGATGCACATGGGTCAACAACCTTGAAGTGAGGAGTTCGTGAGAACTCCATAGCGTGCTTACAAGCACGTGCATGCACCATCGAGTTGTTTCCTTGATGGGAAGCAACTAATCCTAGCAAGAGAAGGCATGCCACATTTCCTTTTGAGGGAGTGATATGTGATGACATAACTTGCCGGGGTCATACTGAACATAGATTAGCATTCGAATTGGCTTCATTGACTTCCAAGATGGATTGTATCCAAGATAGAGAGAGAGATGGGAATGGAAGTTGAGTCAAGAGTTCAGATTTGGAGATTGTTCAAAGCTAAGATTCAATGAGAAAACTTCTACATTGTGGGAACAAGTGAGTCAACAACCAAATCTAGAGCCATAGCCATAGCTAGGGACTAGATCCATGATCCATAGTCAGATCCAGAGTCAGAGTTGTCGCTGGGAGCTAGCGTTAGAGCCATGTTCTAGAGACACAGAGATAAGTACATTGATCCATATTGGTTTCCTTGATATTTTGGAGACCAAAAAGCCTCTCAATGGGAAGGTATGATCCGAAATGGATATGAACTGATGAATGTGCGTACAAATTTGTACCTAAAATATTAAATTGAAAATTTATGAAAGTTATGCAAACATTGTAAATCTAATGTGAATGAGACAAAAAAGATAAAAATAAATAAATGAAACAAGAAAATAAAATTAGGAGAGAAGAGTGAGGATTAGGAAACTAGGCTATTGGCTTTCCCTTTACCTCAACTCTCCCTATTTCCTCATGTAATTTCACTTCAAAAGGTTATTTTTATGGGCCAAGGAGAGGAAGCACTAAGAGTAGGAGCGGAATTGTACCAGATATTTATAAACAAAAAATTTGAGCCCCATTCAAAGATGGTTTTCCAATTTGGATTTCTAGGGTAAAATTTCTGTGTCGATTATGAATTTTATTGTGATTTTTAGGTGATTGATTGTTTAATAATGCTCATACATTTTTGCAACTTCTTGTAGTATAATCCATTTCCTAATTCATTGGGTGTTTTAATTTTATTCAGTATTGGAAAATGTGAGCTCTGTTAATTGTAGTAAACAATTACTTTCTCAACCCTATATCATTCATATATGCATCAACAATATGCTCGTAACACAATGAGTTCCTGTTTGAATTCAACCAAAAATTCGAAAACCCAATTGTAAAGGATTTAATACCATCCATTCCACTTGACATGAGATCGATGGTGGTGGGTATGATCTAGTCATTGCATTTACTCAATGAAATTTGTAATTTCACCTCTATATTGTAGTCTTCCTTTGTCTATTGAAGCTGTTGGCACTTCCCCACATTGTGCAACCTCATAGTATAGCAGGTTTTGGTTACCTAGGTGGCTTGTGAGGAAATTCTACACTAATCTACCCCTTTAGTGACTGCTTAGAGGCTGGACAAAACAAATACATATGACCATCCTTGCCCTTGTGCGTCCAGCCATATCCCTTTTGTATATGAGTGGAAATTGGGTCTATACTTGGAGGAATTACAATTTATTATTGAATTGGTAATGATATCTATCCCACACCACATAAGGTATTTAAAAATAGATCAATTTATTTGTTTGGTTGAGATTTTGGTCGATTATTCATCTTGAACACATACCCGAGAAGAGAACATGCATGAAGTTGTGTTTTAGAGGGAGAATTTTTAGGCCGATGATTCAACGTCAACATTCTTAGGAGTCCCATAGATCACTCACATGCCTTCATTTTCCAATCAATTAATACAAAGTTGTTTTACAAGACCATCAAAGGATTCCCCAGATCCCAAATCTAGGACTACAACTCTATGATGAAGTCAAACTCTAGTCAACATGGAGTTGTTTAGCTCAATAACCAACATGGCATACTGAAATAAAGAATGAAAAATCATAGTACAAATGGATTTGTGTAAGAGGGAGTAACAAATTGATGGGCCAGGAAAACAACTCAAATAGCCGGTAGGACTGGGATTTCTATATGCTCTCCGGGATCTATGGATTTGTTGCTGTAATTTCCCTTATTCCACTTATAAGTATTTGGTTTAGAGTGTCAAAACATGTGTTGGAAACATAAAAGGTTTTTTTTTTTCATTTTGTTAATGTTTGTGCATTGTAGAAAATCATAGAAAATTTAACAGGTGGATTGTATCCCTCATCGTATTTGTGCATGCCCTAGCATGAATTGCATTGCAGAGTTGGGATCATGTTTTTGCAGTAAGATGTTGGTGTTGACTCAATCAAGTCAATTCAATTTGTTTTTGCATGTTACAAATAGACTGCTTGCCCCACTTTGGACACAAACCTCAATACAATG
>JASDQU010102817.1:301107-315351 GCA_032191745.1 Picea mariana
TTGTTTAGCTCAATAACCAACATGGCATACTGAAATAAAGAATGAAAAATCATAGTACAAATGGATTTGTGTAAGAGGGAGTAACAAATTGATGGGCCAGGAAAACAACTCAAATAGCCGGTAGGACTGGGATTTCTATATGCTCTCCGGGATCTATGGATTTGTTGCTGTAATTGCCCTTATTCCACTTATAAGTATTTGGTTTAGAGTGTCAAAACATGTGTTGGAAACATAAAAGGTTTTTTTTTTTCATTTTGTTAATGTTTGTGCATTGTAGAAAATCATAGAAAATTTAACAGTTGGATTGTATCCCTCATCGTATTTGTGCATGCCCTAGCATGAATTGCATTGCAGAGTTGGGATCATGTTTTTGCAGTAAGATGTTGGTGTTGACTCAATCAAGTCAATTCAATTTGTTTTTGCATGTTACAAATAGACTGCTTGCCCCACTTTGGACACAAACCTCAATACAATGAATTGTATGCACAACAATGAGTGATTGATTGGCATTGAAACAATTCATTTTTGCTAACAAGCGAACTTGTATAAATCCAATTGGAATCTTGGAGACTTTGAAACCATTTTGGTTGGACCTCAGTGGAAAGATCAATGGGCTTTCCATAACCATTCATGCTTAGGGAACTTATTGGAGATAGACTTCATGTTACCCCCACATGCCTAGGCGTAGCTAGATGAGATCATGCCTCATGGCCCACAATGGAGACAATGATCCCAACCATTATGATGATCAACATGTCTATAGATAGAAGCCCAACAAACCCCTTTATATTTTCTTTTACAACTATAGATCAACCAATCTCATCACATCCAAACAAATCAATTTTATGGGAGATGGTAAGCCAATGCCACCATGAGGTATATTAGTCCTTTTTTCATGCAAAGTGTTGTGCTTAATTTACTAAGCATGTGGCTGAGGATCATTGGTTGAAGTTGGATAATGGATCACTGGCTCACAAAGTTATGTTTGTTTTCTTGTTTCACCTTGGTGGCCAACTTCTGTTCCCTAGTCCTATGTTGTCACTACCCAGGGAAAAGGGGTAATACTAGGGGGCCCTCACAAGGGTAATGTTTTCTTCCCCACCATACTTAACACTTTCCATACTGAAGCCTATCACAATGTATTAAACTTTGGTAATGGATCATGGTTCATTCTCTCACGAGAAGAAGGGGTTGAAGGCCCATAGGTTGATGCAACTGCTATAAAAAATGACTATTTCCACCTATAAAATCCAAAGGCAAACTTGAGCTCTACCCCCACTAATGATAATCACCCCTTGTCCTGATGCAATGAATGCACATATATAAAATGAAAGAATAAGGCTTGAAACTTGTAAAGGGAACATGCAAAATAATAAATGGGTATCAAAAGGCAAGAGAAGGGGATTGAAATGCAAAAGGTAACAAGGAAATGGTACCTCAAGAAACAAGAACTGCCTCCACAAAGGTGCTCATATAAATGTATTAAATGACACCATAATCCATGAAGTAAGCCCTACATGTACCACTATCACACTTACTCTTGAAGGGTCTTTTATTTTACATATATGCATCAACAATATGCTCCCTGTAAGACAATGAGGTTCTGTTTGAATTCACCCAAAGCTTTGAAAACCCAACTGTCAAGGATTTCATATCATTCATCTATGCATTAACACTATGCTCCCTATAAGACAATGAGGTCTTGTTTGAATTCACCCAAAGCTTTGAAAACCCAAACTGTCAAGGATTTCAGGCCATCCATCCCACTTGAGATGAGATGGTGGGTATTATTTAGTAGTTGCATTTACTCAACGAAATTTCTAATTTCATCGCTATATTATAGGCTTGCTTCATCTATTGAAGCCGTTGGCACTTCCCCATGTTGTGCGACCTCATAGTATAACAGGTTTTGGTTTCCTGGGAAGCATGTGACGAAATTCCACACTAATTGATCCCTTCAGCGATTAATCATAGGATGGACAAAACAAATACAGACTACCATTTTTTCTCATGTACATGCGTTCATCTTCCTTTTGGATATAAGTGGAACTTGGGTTCAAACCTGCAAGAAATTCAGTTTATTATTGAATTGGTAATGAGCTCCATCCTGCAACACATTGGGTATTAAAATACAAGCCTATTTCCTTTCTTGGTTGAGATTTTCATCCATTATTAATGTTGAATGCATACCATAGAAGAAGCCTGATGTTTTGTTTTAGAGGGTGAATGCTTGGGCCTGGGATTCGGTGACAACATTTTCAAGAATCCCGTATCTCACTCACATGCCTTCATTTTCAAACGAATCGATAGGCCACCAAAGGGTTCCCCAGTTCTTGAAGGTAGGACTACATCTCTATGATGAAGTCGAACTCCAATCAACAAAGAGTCGTTTAGCTCAATAACCAACATGGCATTCTAAAATAAAGAATGTAAAAGCCTAGTACAAATGGATTTGTGCAAGAGGGAGTAATATATTGGTGGGTGAGGAAAACAACCGAAATAATTGGGAGGACAAGGATTTCTATACACATTTTGGGATCTACGGATTCGTTGCTGCAATTGCCCTTATTCTACTTATAAGGATTGGGTTTAGAGTGCCAAAACATGGGTGAGAAACATAGAATGTTTTCTTTGTTTCGTTAATGCTTTTGTGCATTTTAACAAATCATAGAAAACATAACAGGTGGATTGTATCCCTCCTCGTATCTGTGCATGTCCTAGCATGAATTGCATTGTAGAGTTGGGATCATGTTTGTATAGTAAGAGGTTGGTGCGGAATCAATCAAGACAATTAAATTTCTTTCCCCACTTTGGACACAAACCTCAATACAATGAATTTTATGCACAACAATGAGTGATAGGTATTGAAACAATTCATTCTTACTAACAAAGAACCTTGTATAAATTCAATTGCAATCTCAAAGAGTTTGAAGCCATTGTGGTTGGAATTTGAAGCAGTTGCATCCTTGACCATGACACAGCTGCCAGAACTTTGAAGAGAACATTGCAGACCTCATCATAGGTAAGGCAAGTAGAGAAATGTTGGAATACTTAAGGGCCAACAATGTTCATATGTGGGAAGAGAACGAATGCTTGGAGCATGTTCAAATGTTCAACCAGAGGATGACAAAGATGGAGAAGCACCTTGAGACCTTTACCAAATTGTTTCCATTACTAAAGAATAAGTTTGAATAATGCCAAGACTCTCTCAACAGAGTCAGTATAGATTGGGACAAACACAGAGCATAACTTGTATACCTTTGTGAGAAGGTCATTGATATGGATAACTGGGAAGAAGATAGGCTCACTCAGATGACGACACACTCGCAACAAGACTTTCCAAACAAGGAGGAGGCATAGGAAAGGCTCTAAGACATTGTCCAAGAACACTAAGAAGCAAGACAACCTTCCATTTCCATTTCCCAAGCCAACACTATGACTGAGACCACCCTAGCAAGGTCACCTTCTATAGAAATTTCTCTAGAGTAGATCAGTGACTCTGAAAATAATATTAGAGTTATTGGTTCCAAGCTCCTAAGGAAGATGGGCTATGATGGATAAGGGATAGGAAAGAGAAGTCAATGAATCCTAACCCCCATTGTCGCTACAAAGAGGTCCAATCATGAAGGCCTAGGTTTCAATGGAAGAGTGGAAAATCCCATGACCATGAAGACCACTTCTGTGAAGGATAAATACATGATAGAGTTGGTTTTCTCATTAGAATAGAGAGAAACAATATATGAAGGTGGCAACCCACTATCACTTCATCCTTCTTGTAGATTATTAAATAAGGGGAGAAATGAGAAGAGATCGAAGACTCAGCCCGCACCATCACTAAAAAGAAACAACATGTCAATCAACTAGGGCAAGAAGACACCTCTTGTTTGTCACTACTGCAAGAGGAAATACCATAGTAATGTGAATTGTTGGTACTCAAAGGCATGTTCATTCTGTGGAAAGAAATTCCATTATGAGGTAGCTTGCTGGGAGAAGCAAACCACATGCCACAAGCCATATTACTTTCAGAGAATGAATGAAAATAAGATTTCTCCAATCCAACAATGAACTCAGAGGAACATGGAGAGGAGGATTATGTCAGATAGTCCTTGTAGAAAAAACATAAAATTTTTCCACCACTATAAGTTGAGTGGACATTGGGAAGTGAAGTGTTGATGAATTCACCCAGTACTTCACCCCAGAAATCGCCCAACAAAGAGGAGAGTGTGGAAAGTGAATCCTAATAGAGATGGAGAGTTGGTTGCATCTTCAATTCAAGGAGAAGAAGTTTTCCAAGGAGAGATAGCAATAGAGGAGGTTTGCATCACCATCAAAGAGGAAAATGGGTGGATGCCAACCACCAAGACAATCCCATTCCATTTGGTATCTACAATCTTCCAAAATAGTTTTTCCTTCCTAAATATATACAATATATTGATGCACGGGGGTCAATGACCTTGAAGGAAGGAGTTCATGATAACTCCATAACGTGCTTACAATCATGTGCATGCACCACCGAGTTGTTTCCATGATGGGAAGAAACCAATCCTAGCAAGAGAAGGCTTGCCACATTTCCTTTTAAGGGATTGATATGTGATGACATAACTTGTTGGGGTCATACTGAACACAATTTGACATTCGACTTGGCTTCATTCACTGCCAAGATGGATTGTCTCCAAGATAATGAGGGAGATGGGAATGGTTGTTGAGTCTAGAGTTCAAATTTGGATATTGTTCATATCTAAGAGTCATTGAGCAAACTTCTGCATTGCGGGAACAAGTGAGCCAATAACCAAAACCAGAGCCATAGCTAGGGACTAGATCCATGATCCATAGTTAGAGCCATAGTCAGAGCTATAGCTGGGAGTTAGCATCAAAGCCATGTTTTAGAGACATTATACAAAAGTACATTGATCCATATTGGTTTCCTTGAGATTTTGGAGACCAGAAGGCCTCTCAATGGGAGGTATGATCCGAAATGGATCCAAACTAATGAATGTGCATAAGAATCTGTACCTAAAAGATTAAATCGACAATTTATGAAGGTTATGAAAACATTGTAAATCTAATATGAATGAGACAAAATAGATAAAAATAAATAAAAAATAAATAAATGAAACAAGAAAATAAAATCAGGAGAGAAGAGTGAGGAATGGGAAACTAGGTTGTTGACCTTCCCTTTACCTCATCTCTCCCTATTTCTTCATGTAATTTCACTTCCAAAGGGTCTTTTTTTGGCCAAGGAGAGGAAGCACTAAGAGCAGGAGTTGCATTGTACCAGAGATTGCTAAAAAGAAAATTTTAGCCCCATTCACAACTTGTTTTCCCATTTGGATTTCTAGGGTAAACTTTATGTGTTGATCATGGATTTTATTGTGATTGTTAGGTGATTGATTGATGAATACTGCTCATACATTTTTGCAAATTATTGTGATATAATCAATTTTCTATTATGCTAAATTCATTGGGTGTTTTCATTCTATTAAGTATTGGAAAATGTGAGCTTTGTTAAGTGTGGTAAACAATTACTTGCTAAACTATATATCATTTATATATGTATCAACAATATGATCCTTGTAACACAATGAGTTCCTGTTTGAATTCACCCAAAGCTTTGAAAACACATCTGTCAAGGATTTCAGACCATCCATTCCACTTGACATGAGATCGATGGTGGGTATTATCTAGTCATTGCATTTACTCAACGGAATTTCTGATTTCATTTCTATATTATAGTCTTCCTTTGTCTATTGAACCTGTTGGAACTTCCCCACATTGTGCAACCTCATAGTATAACATGTTTTGGTTACCTAGGCATCCTTTGAGGAAATTACACACCAATCTACCCCTTTAGTGATTGCTCAGAGGCTAGAAAAAACAAATACGTATGAGAATCCTTGCACCTATGCATTTGGCCATATCCATTTTGGCTATGAGTGGAACTTGGGTCCATACTTGCAATAAATAAAATTTATTATTGAATTGGTAAGGAGCTCTATCCCACAACACATAGGGTATAAGAAAATAGATCAATTTACTTGCATGGTTGAGATTTTGGTCGTTTATTCATCTTGAACACATACCAGAGAAGAAGCATGAAGTTGTGTTTTAGAGGGAGAATGTTTAGGCCTAGGATTCAACTCCAATATTCTCAGAGTCCCATAGCTCACTCACATGCGTTCATTTTTAAACCAATTAATATAAATTTGTTTTACAAGACCATCAAAGGATTCCCGAGTTCCCAAAGCTAGGACTACAACTCTATGATGAAGTCAAACTCTAGTCAACAAAGAGTCATTTAGCACAATAAACAACATGGCATACTGAAATAAAGATTGAAAAATCCCAGTACAAATGGATTTGTGCAAGAGGGAGTAATAAATTGATGGGTTATGAAAACAACTAAAATAGTTGGGAGGACCAAGTTTTCTATACACTCTTTGGGATCTATGAATTCATTGTTGCAATTGCCCTTATTAAACTTATAAGTATTTGGTTTAGAGAGCCAAAACATGTGTGAGAAACATAGAAGGTTTTTTTTCATTTTTTAAATGTTTTTGTGCATTGTAGCAAATCATAGAAAACATAATAGGTGGATTGTATTCCTCCTCATATTTGTGCATGTGCTAGCAAAAATTGCATTGCAGAGTTGGGATCGTGTTTGTGTAGTAAGATGCTGGTGTTGACTCAATCAAGTCGATTCAATTTTTTTTGGCATGTTACAAATAGATTGATTTCCCCACTTTGGACACAAACCTCAATACAATGAATTGTATGCACAACAATGAGTGATTTATTGACATTGAAACAATTCATTTTTGCTAACAAGAAACTTTGTATAAATCCAATTGCAATCTTGGATACTTTGAAACCATTGTGGTTGGAACTCAGTGACAAGATCAATGGGATTTCCATAACCATTCATGCTCAGTGTGATGCAGGAGCATCCTAACCCCATCAAATCATTATTTTGACAAGACCTAGGGGGTCTTCATTTAACTAAGGGAGTTGGTTCCCTCATGTTTGTTTTATTGTATTTTCCTATGTTTTATGATTTCTAGAAGAGAGACATAGGATATGGGTTTGATAATGAAAGTGAGGATTTGATTGTAAATGTTCTTGAATGTATGAGAACATAAGAGGGATTAAGAAATGAGAGAGATCTTAGGAGGATGAGAGAAATCCTAAGATTTGGGTTGTTGAGAATTAGATCCTCTACTTTGAATGCAAATGGCTTAAGTGAGGTCGAATCTAATCAGATATGCTTCTGAGAAGGACATATCTCGAGAGGATTAGATGATATTGTGGATTCTATTGAGTGATTTGTGGATCTAGAGATCCTAGGAGGTTGGTTAGGGGTATTGTTGAAATTATTTTGGATATGAACTAATTCTAGTTCAGGATCCTTTTTGTATAAAGAATTGTAAGCCTACAAGACATAGGTTGTGGCCAAACAAATGTAGATTAGGCCAAATAGAGGTGGCCAATCGAATGGAAATTTGGCCAGGAAGAGAGTGTGGCCAAACAAATGTGAATTAGGCCAAAGAAATAGAAGAGAGACCTATTGATTGTGATCTAGGTCAGATAAGGCTTTGAAGAGCCTTATGCAAATCTTATGTACAATGCATATATGATTAAGGAAATGAATACTCTATTTCGAGTATCATTGAGGAAGTTTATGTTCATTATGTATGTTGAGAATCTTTGTCATATTGAATATTGTGTCTCTGTGGAAATAGGTATTGGAAACCCCTGTAGATCAGTGTAATGGTTGAATTGCAGACCTTAGGGTTTGTTGCAGGTTAATGGTTGATTTATAAGGGAAGGAATTCTGTGTGGAGAAGGTGGTCTCTGATCAGATCGTTGTTATGAAAATATAATGATCATTGATCACTCTGGAGGATCGATGATCCTATTTATCTTGTAGGTGGGTAACCATCAAAATAGATTTGAGTATAAGTTCATAAAGCTACATGATCCATCATATCATTCCACCAGTGAATGGTAGCCACCAGATCGTGGTAGTGGAAGTTGTTGGATCTTGATCCATTCATATTCGTTAGATATCTATCGGTGCCATATCGACCATCGAATCAAAGTAGCGCAGATGAAGCATTGATCCATCTGTCAAATTATGAAGAATAAGGATTGTTAGATCATTGGCCAATGCAAAGGAGGACCATCAGATGGGAAGAGTTTTGGACCATCGGATCAAGATTCAAGTGAGCGAGAATCATTGAATGCAGTTGTAACGCAATGGAACAACCGTGAACGTTCGATTTAACCCCTAATTAAGTCCTAATCATTGATTTTATATGAACGAAAGTTGCAAGACGAGGAGATCGGATCGTCGATCCAAAGTCGTGATCGGCAATAGAGGAGAAAAGCGCAAATTATAGTTGCATGATCTTTAATTTTTGAGAGGAAGCATGCTATTGATATGGACAGTCTGTTGAGTTAACGACATGTCAGTCCCATATTTATGCACGTTGTGAGAAAGTGTTAACACACTACGATGTTGGAGGAACGCGGGTCGTTTATCTTGCCGACTGATTAAAACAGAGCTGCCAGATCATCCCTTTGGTTGATGATTTCCTCAACCTTTGCTCACAATTTGGAAATAAATATCTACAACTAGGAATTCAAGTGCTTAATTGGTTAAGCTACGTTCACAACCACCGGTCGCATATATAAAGAAAAGGTCTAGTGCCTTGGATTAGGTGTTTAAGGACTTGTGCAATGAAAAGAGATCAATATAGATCATAGATAGATACTTGGGCACCCCATTGTGGGTTTAATGAGCAACAATTCATTTGAAGCTGCCATACTGTGGGAAGACCTGGTAGACCATTATCAAGTGGCATCATAGCAAGATTAAAATTTTGTTTAGGGGTGAATCAAAGCAAGTTATTTTCTCATCTACAAATTGTAGGTATTGTTACAACAAGCACTAGGGCAGAGTAGGATTGAGTTCTTGAAGGAAAACAAAGAACAATGATGTTCTTTAAGGGTACACAGATAATCTTATACTTTGAGAGAAGATCAGAGATGAGGTTGCAATAGGATATTGTAGGTAGATGATTGAGTTAAGAAGCATGTACAAAGGAGTTCATATTTAGTAAAATATGACAAGACATAGAAGATGGATTGATTCATAGGAATGAATCAAAAGGGGAGACAAGATCATGAAAATATATGGAAGATATTAAATTGATGTTTCTTTATGTTAACTCTGATTTCAAGAATTGTGTTTGCTGGTTGAAGCATATATGAGATTGATAGTATCTATAACAACATAGGAGCTGTGACATAGAACAATTGAGTTCTTGAATGAGGAAGAGAACGTGTGAGCTCTTGAAGGAGAAGCGTGGAAAATAACCTTGAATAATTCCAGCTGAAGGTTAGAACAACAAAGGACAAGTGAATGTTCTCAAGAAAGAGAGAAGTGGAAATTGTAGAAGCCAAGAGGAGCAAGGAGTGCTAAGAGGAGGTTCTAAGAGAGAGAGAGAGAACCAAAAGAATACCAGAAGACTAGGGTAAGGAGAAGCTTAGTAATGTATTTGGGGTAGCAGGATATGGAGAGAGCTTGTTACAAAGGCTTGAGTGCAGTCCACAAGTGGAAAAGATAAAGTTCATGAAGGATATGGAGGCAATGGCTACTGATGGTCATTGTAGAGGTTGAGAGAGAAGCCACGATAGAGGATAGAAGGATACCAAGGAAAATAGCATAAAAAAGATGAACCAAGAGGAGTATGATAGACATATGATTTAGCTAAGGGAGAGGATCATTGTCATACAAATGATACTACAGAGGAATATTGCAAAGAACCAAAGATGAGGATGGAAAGTAATGAAGAAGGTCAAGTGGCCAGTAGTGCAACTATTTGAGGAGAAGATTAGGGAAAGCTTGAGAAACCTAAAGCATAGGATGAATGCTTGGGTAGAGAAGGAAAAACTTAGAGGAGTTGAGTTCAAATTAAGGCCATTGATTGAAGGGAAAGTTCACTTTTGTGAACCAGAGTAGGGAGACATCCTTTGTAACACCCAGTTAATTACTTTTAATTATTATGATTAATTTAGTTTAATTTAAGTCAATTAATAATTGAGTTGATGGAAACTTTTTTATTATGTTTTAAATTCATTAATGCAACAATCAAAATAATTATTATTTAATTTTATTAAGGGAGGGTAAAGAATTATTGAGAAAGATAAGACAGATAGAAAATTTGAAGGGGCATGGAGTAGCTGGATGGAGGGGGATAAGGAAGGGGGTTGGGTGCATTGGGGAAGGGGGGATTTCCAAGGAGAGGAAGGGATATTTGAGTAGGAGAATTGGAGGAAAATCTTGGAGGAGTTTTGGGCTAGTGGACTGGTTGCTGGGATTTAGGGCTCGAGGGCCAGTAAATCTAATTTCTAGGAGCTAGGGAGCCGGAGAGGCTCTATTCCTAGCTGGCTGGGAGGAAACAATTTTATGCAAGAATTTGAGATGGCTAGGTGGAAACAATTCATTGGGTGTTTTGATTCTATTACGTATTGGAAAATGTGAGATTTGTTCACTGTTACTTTCTCAACTCCATATCATTCAGATATGCATCAACAATATGCTCTATATGCAGGCGAAATATAAACTCCACAGTTAACACAGAACGCATAACACAGAGATCAATCTTATTAATTAAAAGAGGATACACTGTTTATGTATAGGCGGATAGTTACAATTACGCGGATAGTTAGGATAGTTTGAGAAGTTGAATGAACAACATAACCGCTAGAGGATTCTGTCAAAGGATTAGTTAACATTCCCCCCTTAATCCGAAGGGACATTTGTCATCCCAAGCATTATTCAAAATTTTTCAAATTTCTCTCGACCCAAAGCTTTAGTAAAGATGTCCCCAATTTTCTTTGAAGTGGAACAATGATTTAGATGAATGGTTTTGGCCTCAACATGACGTCCAATCAAATGATATTTGGTGTTGATATGTTTGGTTCGATCATGGAATGTAGGATTTTTGGCCAATTGTATTGCAGAAGTATTGTCAACAAAGAGAGGCATCGATGTCGTATGTTTCTCCTACAAGTCTTCAAGAATTTTTCAAAGCCAAATGATTTATTTTGTGGCTTGAGCTGCTGCAACGTATTCGGATTCAGTTGTAGAATCAATAGGAACCGACTCCTTTTGTGATGTCCAAGTGATGGCTGCTGATCCAAGATTCATCAAATAACCTGAAGTAGACACCCCATGCTCTTTATATCCGTCAAATTCAGAATATGAATAACCAATGAGATGGAAGTCTAAAACTTTAGAATATTTGATGCCATATGATTGAGTTCCTTTTAAATATTTGAGCACTCATTTTTCTGCTGTCCAATGACCTTCACAGGGTTGATGCATAAACCTGGAAAGTATTCCTACAACAAAATTTATGTCAGGACGAGTAGTAGTAAGATAAATTAAACTTCCAACAAGCTGTCTGTACTTTATTGGATCTTCAAATACACTACCTTCATTTGAAGTAAGCTTTAGATTCTGCTCCATTGGAGTAGAAACATGATTAAAATCCTTCATATCAAATTTGCTCAATAGTTCTCCAATATATTTCTTCTGAGAAATAAAAATGTGCTTCGGTTTTTGATCTACTTCGATCCCTAGATAATAATGTAGTAAACCCAAATCTGTCATATCAAAAACCTTTTGCAAATCCTTTTTAATAGATGCTATATAATCATCATTATTTCCTGTGATAAGCAAATCATCTACATAAACAACTAGATATACAACTGATCTTCCAACTTTCTTAACAAATAAAGTTGCATCATCTAGATTGAAATGCCTATAATTCAACTTGAGAAGATGTTCAGTTAACTTTTCATACCAAACACGAGGTGCTTGTTTTAAACCATACAATGATTTTATCAATTTTCATACTTTATGCTCTTTTCCTTTAACAGAAAAACCCTCTGGCTGCAACATATAGACATCTTATTTTAAATCTCCATTTAAGAAGGCAATTTTTACATCCATGTGATGTATTTTCCATCCTTTTTGAGCTGCAAGAGAAAATAAAGTTCTAATAGTGCCCCATTTCACTGTAGGAGCAAATGTTTCTGTATAATCAATGCCTTCTTTTTGTGCATACCCCTTTGCTACATGTCTTTCTTTGTGCTTATCACGAGAACCATCAGCTTTATAATTTGTTTTATAAACCCACTTACTACCAATTGGTTTGATGCCAATAGGAGGATCCACCAACCTCCAAGTGCCATTTTTAATAAGAGCATCATACTCTTTCTGCATTGCATATTTCCATTCATTACAACTATTGGCTTCTTCAAAAGTAGTAGGTTCATTAACAACAAAAAAGTTTAATTCAAATTCACCATACCTTTTTGGCATTCTCTTGGTTTGTGTTGATCTGCGTACTGATTGCTACAATGTTTGCTTAGTTTCAAGAGTCTTTGAAATAGGTTCTTCAGGACCATTATTATCCTCTAGTTTTTCCTCAGTAGGAACATTATTATCGACCAATTGTTATTCTACAGAAACATTATTATCATCAAAAACATTGCTATCAACTAATTTCTCTTCATTCTTTGATGTGGTCTCATTCTCTGGTGTTGTTGAAGGAAAATCCATAGTCTGGTCTAGAATATGAATCCCCCCTTCAGGATGTGGAAGATCATTATTCCATTCATAATAAAACTTATTGGAAGAGAATCTATCCAAATGATTGAGTTGCCTATCAATAGCAGAAGCATCTTTAGCAAATTCGAGAAAAACAACATCTCTTGAAACAACAAATTTCTTGTTTTCCTCATCATACAATCAATAAGCTCTGGAGATATTAGAATACCCCAAGAAAAGACATTTGCGACTTCTTGCACCCAAATTTTCGCGTTGTTGTTTAGGAATTAAAGCATAACATGGAGAACCAAAAACTCTGAAATGTTGAACAACAAGAAGACGATTATACCATAATTCATAAGAGGACTTATTATTGATGGTAGTAGAAGGACAACGGTTGCAAATATAAATGACACAAAGTACTGCTTCTCCCCAAAACATCAACCTGACATTCTGAAAAAACATCATTGACCTTACCATATTAAGCAAAGTTCTGTTCATGCACTCTGCTATACCATTCTGTTGTGGAGTATAAGGGACGGTGGTCTGATGTTTAATACCATTATTTTGTAAGTACTTTTGAAATTCATTAGAGGTGTATTCACCACCATTGTTTGATTGTAGAGTGCCAATATTAAGTTGAGTTTCATTTGTAATCCATAATTGAAAATTCTTAAAAGTTGCAAAAACCTGAGATTTCTCTTTCAACAAATAAACCCAACACATCCTGGTGTAGTGATCAATAAAAGTCAGCAGATATTTATTACCATTTGCAGATTGAACAAGCATGGGCCCACATAAATCAGAATGTATGAGACCTAACTTCCTGAAAGCTCGGGAAGTCGATCCATAAAAAGGTTGTTTACAATGCTTGCCTAAAATACAAGCATTACATGGAGAAAGCTTTCTTGGAATAGTAGGAAGCCCTTGAATACCTTGTTGTTTCATAATCCGGATACTATCATAATTAATATGACCAAAATGAGCATGCCACAATAAGATGGAAGACAAAGTATCACTATGCTGATCCAAAAGAGCTGAATTAGATTGAAAAGATGATGTCCCTTTAAGTTTTAAAAGTTTGTCTTCTTCAACACTAGTCATAACAATCACCTGATCATATACTTTTCTTATTTCAATTATACCATCAAACATATATATAGAATGTCCTTGCTGCCTAATATGTATGAGAGACATCAGATTTCTTTTTAATTGAGGAATGTAAAGTACATCATGCAAAATATAATCAACAAGTCCCGGTAGGCGAAGTCGAATAGATCCAATTCCTGAAGGCTTTAACTGAGACTTATCAGCAAAATAAACTATTCCATCAATGTGATTACTGAATGTCTCAAAAAAATATCTTCTAAAGGTCATATGGAAAGTGGCTGCAGTATCTAAAATCCAAGTGTCTTCCCAAGAAGCAAAAGAAGTGCTAAAAGCTTCATTTATACTAAGATTACAATGTGCAACAATATAGTTGGCAGATTCAGGTGGTTTTCCTTTGTCTGGAGGTTGTTGCTCTTTCTTCTCACTAATCCTTTCCCAAGTAGTGTGACAATGAGAAGAGGTATGACCCAATTTACCACACCTATAACACTTAAGAGATTGTTTATCATTCTAAA
>JASDQU010102817.1:321044-334426 GCA_032191745.1 Picea mariana
ATCCATTTCAGAGTATCTCATTAAATGGAGGAAACTTCCGGCTGAAGATTCCACTTGGGAAGATGAGTCTTTTATACAGAAGCATCCAGAGTTACTCAAGCA
The DNA here is from genome assembly GCA_032191745.1 of Picea mariana. Taxonomy (NCBI): domain Eukaryota; kingdom Viridiplantae; phylum Streptophyta; class Pinopsida; order Pinales; family Pinaceae; genus Picea; species Picea mariana. Next base: position 321,147 of record JASDQU010102817.1, read on the forward strand.
TTGCAGACAACACTTGTCTCAAGGGGAGGGGCATGTTAAGCCCTAATATTGGCTCATTACCCCTTAATTGGGGAATATTATATAAGTAATGTTATTTTATTTATGTTGGCTTTAGGCCATTAGTTGTAATTATACCTTCTAGTCTCCTATATATACCAAGGAGACATTTTCATTTTGAATCATCTTGTACTAGAACATTTAAGTGGGGTAAAAGGAGGTTTCCCCCTTGAAGAGGCTTATTCTATGAAATTATCTCTTTTTCAAGGCGTTGAGTACTTTTCCTGAGGTTTTTCTATGCTATATTGATGTTTGGCTCTTAACAGACATAAATACTGAAAGCGCTGTAGAAGCTCTGCCAGGTGGGCATTGATCTAGTGCAAGGAGTGCACCAGGGAAATATCTTTCAAGTTCTGAGAGAAGGAGTGTCTATAGAGAAGGCACTTATGGAGTCACTTAAGGCTCTGTAAACTCAACAAAGTGTGCTTGAGTGGAAAGTAGCCAGGAGGGCACCCTCATCTCTTCAAGGGGTAGAAGAGACATATATTCCTAAAGGTATAAGCAGTTAAAGCGCAAGAAGTGTGCGCTAAGAGAGGACTTACTCTAAGTCCTGAAGCTCAGGAAGAACAATGCCTTTGTGCATAGGGTGTCAACAGGAAGGACCAGAAGGTTGAGAAACCCCTCGAGGTTTCAAGGTTGACAAAGCTCATGAGAGACAACGTTTTGAGAATACAGGCGAGACCCAAAGATAACAGGGTTTGCAAAAGGAAGAAATGAAGGCCAAGACCTTCGAAATACATATAAAATTTCCTAAGTCCGGGGGAACAGACAAAGATCAGGAAGAGCACAGCTACCATTGGATTGGGCAGAAGGAGTAGATATGGACCGTTAAATCCATTTCTAGACACAGGAGGAACACGCAAGGGGAAGATCAGATTTGGACCGCCAGATCTGAGTGCAGAGGACCAATAGCCGTCGGATCCGAAAGAAGGTGCACGAGGTTTAACCTTGTGTATGCAGAGGAGAACGAACTCATCAAAGTTCCGATTAGATCAAAACCGTCCATAATATCAGAGGATAGGTGGTAGCAGATCTGAGCGTTCTGAGATTTGGTCACCAGGAGATTTGCAAGGAGGATTTGTTAAAACTCCCGAATCGCGGAAGCTAGATTGAATCCAGGTCGTTGGATAGCGAGACACGTGAACCGTTGATTTAGCGTGGGTATGGTTCGGGGTTCTGGGCGTCGAGAAAACAAAGCTGAAGACAAGAGCAAACACTCGATGAGATAGGAGTCGATTTGATCCTAGACATCCATCAGGAGGACACGTGGAGAGAGTTTGGATTTTCACTGACTCACGACACAGAGGAAGTCAACATGAGGATTTCTAAGAACTCACAAGGCATGAAATCATGATAAAATCTAAATTGTCAGATAGTGAGAGAAGGGTGACCGTTGATCTGGGTGAGCGAACTTCGGAGGTTCGGAGTTAAGAGATTCTAAAGAGTCAGAGGGACTCACAACAGATTTCACTAAAAAAAAAAATAGTAACATGATCGTGACCATTGATCGAGGAGATCACAGGACCATTAGATCTGGTCCTGGGGAGAGGCCCCACTTCCGGTTTTGGGGTTTTGTAGATTCGGGGTTTTGGGTTTGTATCACACCAATACTCCCGAATTCTTGATTCGTGATAACGCCTTTTGGCGTGGACCAAGCCATAGCGTCATGGTCATGTGGGGAAAGGCTCGCACCTAGTGCTAGAGCGTGCAGGCGGGGTTTTCGTGGAAGGACCTTTGGTTTTTGTGATTGAAGGTTCCTGCAGGGGACCCGGAGAGCCATTTTAGCTCATCAAGAGTCTGAAGAACGCTCCTTAGACTGGGAGGTCAGTAGACCCTACTGAGGTAGAGGTAGGGGGAGTGCATCACCTAACCCCCATTGTTGCTACACAATGGGCCAAGCATGAAGGCCTAGGTTTCAATGGAAGAGTGGAAAATCCCATGACCATGAAAAGCAGTTTTGTGAAGGATAAATACATGATAAAGTTGGTTTTCTCATTAGAATAAAGAGAAACAATATATGAAGGTGGTAGTCAACTATCACCTCATCCTTCTTGTAGCATATTTAATAAGGGGACAAATGAGAAGAGCTCGAAGACTCAACCCACACTATCACTCAGAAAAAACAACAAGTCAATCAACTAATACAAGAAGACACCTCTTGTTTGTCACTACTGCAAGAGGAAAGGCTATAGTAATGTGAATTGTTGGTACTGTTATCCCCTAGCCTAAGGAGATCATGTCTCGAGGCCCATAGGTCCTATACATGGAGTACCGAGAGCCAAACGACTTGAGCATGGCTTTGGAGGGCCCCTCTTTTCTTTAGTGCAGTCCACGTATCACCAACAATAATATCCATCACACCAGCCTGGTCCTGAAGTAGCAGTGAGTCTTTCATCCTTGACCATGACACAACTGCCAGAACTTTGAAGAGAACATTGCAGACCTCATCATGGGTAAGGCAAGCAGAGAAATGTTGGAAGACTTAAGGGCCAACAATGTTCATATGTGGGAAGAGAACGAGCGCTTGGAGCATGTTCAAATGTTCAACCAGAGGATGACAAAGATGGAGAAGCACCTTGAGACCTTTACCAAATTGTTGCCATTACTAAAGAATAATTTTGAAGAATGCCAAAACTCTCTCAGCAGAGTCAGTACAGATTGGGAAAAACACAGAGCACAACTTGTATACCTTTGTGAGAAGGCCATTGAGATGGATAGCTGTGAAGAAGATAGGCTCACGCAGATGAAGACACACCCGCAACAAGACTTTCCAAACAAGGAGGAGGCATCGGAAAGGCTCCAAGACGCTGTCCAATAATTACGAGAAGCAAGAATAACTTCCATTGCCATTTTCCAAGCCAACACTATGACTGAGACCACCCTAGCAAGCTCACCTTCTATAGAAATTTCTCTAGAGTAGATTAGTGACTTCAAAAATAATATTAGAGTTATTGATTCCAAGCTCCTAAGGAATATGGGCTATGATGCATAAAGGATAGGAAAGAGAAGTCAATGAATCCTAACCCCCATTGTCGCTACATAGAGGGCCAAGCAAGAAGGCCCAGGTTTCATGAGGCCAAGCATTAAGTTGCTACTTTCTTACTTTTTTATTTTCCAAGCTTTCACTAAATTGATCTAGTAACTAGTGAAACCCTAGAGCCCTAAAGTGATAACACTCTGGAGGTTTGCATTTGGTTATTGTTGCATAGGTTTTACTCCATAAAAAGGCTAAGGAGAGCAAGGTGCTAGGGCCTAGAAGTGCCTACACCCTAGCACTTTGTTTTTTGAGGTCAAAATCTAGGAGGACTTAAGTTGCCACTCATCCTAGGATTTTTCCCTCTTAGAATTTTGTGTATTATCATCAATTAGAAGCCTTAGAAGAAGCCACCAACTTTGATCCCATCACCCTAGAGGGCACTAGTTTCTCACCTCAACTCTTTTACAAGACTTCAAACATCTTCTTCTACTTGATACCTTACTAAACTTACCTAATCAACTAACCTTTCCTAGCTTACTAATACCTAAAGTTTGCTTCTGCTACAAAAATCATTTTGCATCTCAAACAAGCACACTAACTAAGCTAACCTACCCAAAAATTTGCACTAACCTAGGCATCATTACCCTAGGGTCTAGTCTTCCTTTTTTTACCTTTATAAAGTGAAAATTATGAAGTTGTTACCGCTTTCATAGCTGTTGTTACAGTCACTATTGCAGCCCCTAACAACCCTAAAATCATCCATAAAACCATTGAGAATTTGTACTAAGCAAACTGTAATCATTGGATATTGAAGTAGTTGTCTTATTGCTTTATTATATTACTTTCTGAAGTGGTTTCCATTTGCTGTCATCATCATCAATTAATGTTGTTGTAAATGTTTGGATAACCATTTAAGTCATTTATTGACTTGTATTAATCTTGAAAATTGCGAGTGACAAAGTATTATCAAGTTTGAAAGACATTTTGTATCTTTTATCGTCATCATAACTTGCAATTTTCGAGATACATTGCTGCTACTGTAATCTCATATTTATTGTATATCACTTGTTCTAGCAGTACATAATTTGTCGAAGAAGTCATTGATTATAATCGTTGATATCATTGTTACTACTAACGTTTTATGTTTCATTGGTAAAGGGCAGGTACAAACCCACTTTCACTTTCCCTTGCCCCTTTAAAATTTACCCAAGTGACTTCTTCTGTTGAGTGACCTAGAGAGAGGGGTGGGTTTTCATCGTGTCTTTCAACCTCTCATCAACCAACTAGGTCCTAGGACGTCTCCTTTGGAGTGAGGTTTTAGTCCCCCTAAAGAGAAATAGGTACCTTATTGGGGTGACAATGATAGGGATACCTCCATGTTACACCAATCTAATCCTACTTTCCTTTAGGCTTTGGGAAAGTATATATTGCACGATAACATTTTTGGCCCCATTTCCGGGGAACACTGAGTCAATATTCCTCAACGACACTTTTTCGGTAAGTCTTTTACTCAAATCCTTCACTTCACAGAACTTACCTGGCGGCTCCACTAAGGGTGATTCCCTCACTCCCTTTGATAATCCTTAAGAGGTTATCTGGCGACTCCACTGACTTACTCTCTACTTCGTGATACTTTCAAGACATGGGATCATGGCGTCCTGGGAACAAGTGTATCCGACTATTGATTTTGAATTTTTTCAAGGATACTCGCATTATTTTGATATAAAATGGTTAAACAACTCTCTAAGATTTAGAGGCCTCCCAATTACTCACATTGTAGAATTATTGAAGTATATAAGTGAGATAGAATTTGAAGGGGAGGACGTTCTGGTAAAATTGTTCATACTTTCCCTATCATCTTTTTTGCAAGATTGGATTAAGGTTTGTTGTGAAGATAAGGGTATATCATATTTCATAGACCTCATCAGTAGGTTTATTGAGTTTGTGAAACCACAATACAAGACATATGAAGATGCCCTTCAAAATCTTTCAATATTCCTAGAGGACAAAGGATTCACCACTGAGATTGTGGAAGATCTCGAGGATGTGTACCTTACTCAATACCAAGAACCCTCTGATATAGAAGGAGAGATTTATGAAGAAGGTTGTCAACCCCTTGCATAGGAGAAATATTTTTCCCATGATTCAACAAAATATAGTAAATACTTGACTGAAGAAGTGAGTTATGAGGATGAAGCACTAGTATCCACTCCTCCGTCTGATGAAGTTATCCAAGATCCTATCTCTCCTACACAAGACAAAGAGAATGAGGTGCATCATTTTCCTTTCCAGGTTTTTGATGACACTTTGTTCTATGATTCAGAAGGTAAAGAAGTAAAGGAACCCTTGGAAGAGCTAGGTACTTCATTTTATGATGAAGACGAAAAGATGATTAAAGAAACGAGTCTCGGGGATAATGTATCGGATTCTCTTCCATTTGATGAAGTCATCCAAGCCTTTGACGCTCTTTCATAATAAGAAGTGAACATGGTAAGATATTTCCCTTTCCATTTTGAAGATGCTTTATTTTTTGATTTGGAAAGTGAAGAAGTATTAGAGGATCCCTTTGATGCATTAAATCCTTCATGTTATGAAAAAGGTAGTGACATGGTTGACAATATTGATGAGTTCATACATGTTGGAAGATGTAAGTGGGATGTGATTGGTTCTAATGAGGATCCCATTTATGATATGGAAGGATAACTTCGAATGTTGCCTTTACAACAATCTTATGATATTCCTAATAATTTTGACGTTTGGAAACAAGATGATGATATAATTACAAAATATTTCCAAGCACCCAAGGATGATCCAGTGATATGTTCTCCTGATGATTTTAGGTCACACCTTGAGAATTTTGATGAGTATTTCCTTGAGTACTTGGATGTATTCTATGAAGAAGATTATCAACTATCGTTGGGCTCAATTTTTGATAAAGGTGAGGACATTGGTTTCTTGAAGCATGATACTTGTGACAAGGTTGTCCAACTCCCTCTGATTGCTTTACCTCGTTATGTCACTAAGGATGTAGTTGGGGAACATGTCTCTTGTTTCAAGTTTTCTTTAGGGAAAAACTTTCTGTTAGAATTCAAGGGGAGGTTGAATGCCTTAAGAAGTTTATTATCTCAATCTTTTAGCTTTCCCCTGAGAAGTTGTTAGTTTCCCTCTAAGTTCTTGTTAATCCATTCTCAGACCCCAGGAAGTGATGACATCCAAGATAGTCAACCCTCAGACTCTTTGCACTAGCCCTTTGAGTCCCTGACCTCTCACGATCCTTTTCTCAGATGGATTGATCACTTTTCTGGAAGGGTGACTTGGCATGATTTTGTCCCTCCCTCGCGCCTCCATGAGCTAGACTTTACGACTTCCTATGATATAATTCATCCTCTAACTCATGTTTGTTTTTGTGCTTAACTTGTCATTGTTTTGGTTTATGAAAAAGCTTTAAGTGGTTTTCTCCCGCTTTGGGTTTCCATGTAAAACACTGGTGTACTGTGTATGTATATGATTGTTCATTTGTTCATTTCTTATTTACTATGCAGTTATTGGATGATAATGCTACATTGATATAAGACTTGAATTATATGGTTAAAAAGGATTAAATTGCTATATTAATGATTCACCCCTCCTCTCAGTAATCCAAAACTTGGTATCAAAGCAGGTTCCTTCAGAAATTAGTTTAACCACTGAAAGGTAGATCATGGAGAGAAACAACTTGTATAAAAATGGAATACCACAGTTCAATGGAAAGAAGTATGCATTTTGGAGCATAAGGATTGTAATGTCACCCACCTCTTAGAGAGGTGATGAGGAGACTCAGTGGCCTGGGCACCCCCACTAGGTCATAGTCTCACACTGAGGGGGGGAAAGTTAAGAAGTTAAAAGTTATATTTTTAAGTTGACTTAAGAAAGGAAAAGGATAAAGGAGTAAAAGATAACTCAACAGAAGAATAGAAGGTTAACCCTGGGAGTTAACCTAACTCAACAGAGAATTAGAAGGAAAAGTATAAGTAAGAGGCTGGGGTGCACCTATTATTCATTCTGGTTTTGGATTAGCATTTTCTATTTCTCTTGAGCATTTAGTTTGGGGTTTTTTCTGTACAAACCCTTGTGAGCAACTCAGTGGTGAAATATCCACTCACCTTGCTCCACAGCTTGGTCTCGGGGATGAAAGACTCCTCCACACCATTCTAGTCTCAGGGCTAGCTTATCGAGGGAGGTTCGATCCAGCTTATCTTGAGGGCCTGTGGCCATTGCGACAGTTGGGTTTTGTTGGTAGGGGCAGGACCATCAGTGTGAGGTTTTTTCTGGAGATTTATCATCATTCTACATTTGTCTGTAGATTGGGACGTCGTGGAGCCATAGGGGACATCCTGTGATTCAGTAAAACTCAGATCTAGGGAGATCTGCTTGAGATCTGAGCCCAAAACTTCTCCCATGGGATTCTCATAGCCCGATCTATATTCTTGGAGAGTTTCAAAGCATTTGGAGGCCTCCTTCATCAGGGCCAAAACAACTAGGGTTTCAGTCATCCAGTGGGGCACACCATTCAGTGGAGAATTCATATCTACGGAGTTTGAGAATGGATTTGGGAATTTGGACATCTGGGTTTTCCTTACAGTTGCTCGATCTATCATTTGGAATATTTATCGGGATGATTGGACACTTTTGGTAGCAGGGCAGAATTATTTAGGGCTTCAACATTCTAACAGGACGTGGCACTTTCCAGCTTGGAGGTTGATCTGCTTGATTTAGTCTTCATTGTATATCCAGCCTTTGGAGGCTTATTTTGTATTGTCGGGAGCATTTTGTAGCAGCTCATATCTATTGCTTGTACGACCATCTAAGGTTTATGCCAGATCGACCATCTATTGTATTGATCTTACATTGCTCATAATAAAAAGGTCATATCTTTGCTTGTGCTTCTACATCTTGAATGTATTGTGATCTCCATGTGTTGATGAATCTTGTATGCACTTAATAACTCAATAAATTAGTAGTAGTTAGTGATTCCAAGAAAGAATTTGGCTTGGGATCATTACAGTGGTATTAGAGCCTCGATCCTCCAAACCTGTGGAGATATTGGTGCATGCAGAAGTACAGGGGAATTATTATGGGTCCGAGGAAGAAAAACAACAGTGAAACAGAGGTAGAAATGGAAGGGTTAGGAGACGACCATGAGCCTCAGGGCTTGGCTCTCTTAGTAGCCGAATTTGGTAAGTTCCATCAAAACATGAACCGCACAGAAAGCACATTGGTCCGGCAGTTGGATGAGTATCAGGAAACCAACAAAAGGGGACAGGCTGAAATCTCTGAAACCTTGAAGAAAGTTGATGAGAATCTACAGAAAATGAACGAGAACCAAACTAGGATAACTGACCTTCTGATGCAAGTAACCCATCGAGGCAAATATCCTGATACGTATGGGAATAAGGAGGCTGGAGGGTCCAGTGGAACCCATGAGGAAGTCAGATATAACCTGGAGAAAGCACCGGGATCCGAAGAAAGTCTTGGAGGTGGCATGTTCCATGGGCAGATGGGTAGCAGGACCAATCATAGGCCATACGTTCTAGTGTTCATGGATGAACCACTAGGCCAACACTCAGGTAGCAGAGCTAACCCCAGACCATACATGCCCACATTCACAGATGAGCAAGGGAAGCGTGAACAGGTTGAAGATTTTGTGGAACAATTAGCCAGGAGTACTAGGGAATAATATCTTGGATATGAAAGTTCAAAGATAGATGTCCCTAGACCAGTATTGTCAACTCAGGTTCAGAAACCAGCCTAGGAAAAACCACAGGGGAAGCTTTGAGTTTGAGCGAAGGGAAAGGAAGATAGAGATTCCATACTTTGATGGTATGGCTAAGATGATAGCACAAGCATGGGTGCAGAAGATGGATACTTACCTGCAGCTTAACCCCATGAGAGAGATGGAGGCCATCAAGTTTGCCACTATGTACTTGGATGGCAAGGCCCATGACTGGTGGTACCATGGGCTCACCACACTCGGCCACAACCAGATTGTATCCTATACAGAATTCACTCAGAGGCTCATTGATAGATTTGATTTAAGAGATCCTGAGTTACATTTCCGGGAACTCACCCAACTCAAGCAAACAGGTACGGCTGAGGCATACATTGATGAGTTCCAGAGGTTGGCAGTGATGGTGCAATATATGTCCCCAACTAGGCTCATGATGCTCTTTACAGAAGGATTGATGGAACCCTTGAAGGGTTGGGTTAAGGCCTTCAAGCCTACCAACCTACAGGAAGCCATTTGGAAGACGAGGGATCTGGGTCCAGCTGCTAAACCAAAATTCATACCTAGACCACCTCTTAACAATGGTGGAAGAGATCAAAGGCCTCCAATAAACTAGGGAGGACATGACCCTAAGGGTTATGACAAGGGCCATGGCAGAATAGATGACAACACCAGGAGGGAACTGAGAAGGAAGCAACTTTGCTTCACATGCAAGGAGCCATGGAATCCCTCACACAAGTGCATGGGACGAGGACAGGTACATTACATTGAGGTCACTTCAGATGACAAAGAAGAGGATGAGTATAGTCAGATACAAAACATGGAGGCTGAAATGTTAGAGGCAACAGAAGAGGAGGTTCCAGAACTAGACTGTGCGGCTGGAGAGAAGGCTACATTGGCATCTATCAGTGGGGTACCCAAGTTCAACACCTTCTGGATGAGAGGGGTCTTACAAGGACAGAGAGTGTCGGTTCTAATTTATGGAGGAGCTTCCCACAATTTCATCGATGCAACATTACTGAAGAGGAGGCACATACCTACAGTAGAGTTTGAAGGATTCAAAGTGGAGGTAGCAGGTGGTAGTACTATGCCCTGTAACAGATACATGAGTTAGTTCATGATGTGTATGTGATGGATCTTCCCGATACCAACATCATCCTAGGGGTACAGTGGCTCAACACTTTAGGACCCATCACCACAAATTACAAGACCATGGAAATGTCCTTTGTGGAGGAAGGAGGACGAAAGGTTGTGCTCAGAGGCATGACAGGTAACTCTGCCAGAGTGGTCACGGCCAAGAGGATGGAAGCCATCTTCAGAAGGGAAGAAATTGTATATGCAACGGAATGTAAGGTCTCAACATGGGTGGATGAGAAGGGAAATGTGCATTACACACCAGAGAGCAAAAGAATCCTTGACAAGCACCAGAAAGTGTTTGGGCCGATTCCTCCAGGTGTGCCACCAGACAGGGGGTTTGAGCACATCATTGAGCTAGAAGCCAGGGCTAAGCCTGTTATCACCACACCCTATAAGCATCCCAAGAAGTATAAAGACGAGANTTCTAGACATGGGACACATCAGACCAAGTTCAAGCCCATTTTCTTCGTCAGTAGTCTTGGTGAAGAAGAAGGATGGAACGAGAATGTGCATTGACTTCCGGGCTTTGAATAAAAAGACGATAAAAAATAGGTATCCCATACCCAGGATTGATGAGTTGCTGGATGAGCTGCATGGAGCTATATATTTCACAAAAATTGATCTTCGCTCAGGCTACCATCAAATCAAGATGAGGGAGGAGGACATCTCAAAAACAACCTTTAGGTGTCACTACGGCCATTACGAATTTTTGGCGATGCCCTTTGGGTTAACTAATGCCCCTGCCACATTTCAATCTTGCATGAACCATGTGTTCAACAAATAGCTGAGGAAACACTTGTTGGTATTCTTTGATGACTTGCTCATTTACAGCAAGACCCGGGAGGAACACCTTCGACATGTGGACCAAATCCTGTCAATCATGGAAGAAAAATCACTATACGCCAAGGAATCCAAGTGTGAGTTTGGAATGACAGAAGTGCTTTACTTGGGACACATCATAGGGGCAAAAGGGGTACAGGTACACCAGGAGAAAATAACAACCATTAGGGAATGGCCTACTCCGAAAACACTCACACAATTGAGGGGATTCCTGGGCCTATGCACATACTATAGGAAATTTGTCAAAGGGTTTTCTCAATTGTGCGCACCCTTGATTGACCTTGATCTGAATTCTCCAAAGAGTTCATAGTTCCTACAAGTCTCTCACTCTCTAAGAAATATGTGAGACTCTTAACAGGTATCGTCTCAACATCATCCTCTCCAAGGATGTAGAGCCCCCCTTTACTCAGGGATTCATGGTTATACCAATAAACTGTTAATCAAATAAATATTTTTGACCTGACCAAAAAGGGATCCTTCAAATGGAATGATGAGGCCCAAGCCACGATGGAGAAAATGAAAGAGGTCATGAGCACCTGCCCAGTTCTAGCTCTTCCTGATTTCGGCATACCCTTCACTTTGGAGTGTGATGCCTTGGGGGAAGGTATAGGGGCCATGTTGATGCAGAACAGGCACCCCCTTGCCTATGAAAGTCGAAAACTCAGGGGTCCTGAACTACTTTACAACATTTACGACAAAGAAATGCTGGCGATCATGCATGCACTAGCCAAATTCAGGCAATATTTGGTAGGTGCAAGGTTTGTGGTCAAATCAGACCATAACAGTCTTAAATATCTATTGGAGTAGAAGGATTTGAATGAAAGACAACAAAAATGGGTAAGCAAAATACAAGCCTACGATTTTGACATTGAATTCATCAAAGGGAAGAACAACGCAATGGCCGATGCACTATCTAGAAGGCCATCCATTTTTGCCATGTTCGGTATGTCATTCGACTGGAAGGAACACTTGATAGTGGAATATGCAAAGGATCAGTTCACTTGTCAACTGTTGGACGAGAAAATACAGGATGACAACTTCAGGGTCATAAATGACCTCATCTATTACAAAGGCTGGATCTTTTTAGTTTCTGGATCAACTCTCAAAGCTAAGATCCTACATGCATGTCATAACTCACCAGTAGCAGGGCATCAGGACATCAGTAAGACGTACATGCAGGTGAGAGAGAGGTTTGCATGGAAAGGCCTCAAGGAATATGTGATGAAGTATGTCAAAGAATGCACTACATGCCAAGAAAACAAGGATGAGCACACACACCCTGCAGGACTGTTGCAGCCCCTACCTATTCTAGAGTGCAAGTGGGAAAGTATATCCATGGATTTCATCACCGGGTTGCCCAGAGCACAGGGGAAAGATTGCATTTTCATGGTGGTAGACAAGTTGACGAAGTTTGCACACTTTTTTCCCATAGCCACAAACTTCAGTGCAGCACAGGTGGCCAAATTATTTTTCAGAGAGGTATTCAGACTACACGGCCTACCCAAAACCATCATCAGTGACAGGGACAACAGATTCATGAGTACGTTTTGGAAGGAGTTGTTCATATTAGTGGGTACGACATTGACTCCTAGTACTAGCTATCACCCTCAGACGGATGGTCAGACTGAGATAGTCAACAAATGGGTGGAAGGTTACCTCATAAACTACGTAGTAGGACAACAAAAAGCATGGGTCAGATGGTTACATTTGGGAGAATATTGCTACAACACCACCCAACATATGTCCATTGGCATGTCACCCTTCAGAGATTTATATAGCTATGATCCTTTATCATTTGTGGAGATTGAATTTGGTGACAGTAGGGCTCCGATGGTACAAGATTGGATACAACAGAGCCAAGACATTCTCAGGGAATTGAAGGATCATTTACAGAGGGCACAAAACCAACAAAAGGTCCAAGCAGACAAGCACAGAGTTGATCGTACCTTTGAGGTTAACGATTTAGTCTATTTGAGGTTGCAACCATACAGGTAGGCCTCCATTACGAGAAGCAGAGCGGAGAAACTACAGCCACGTTTCTTTGGACCTTACAGAGTTAGCAAGAGGATAGGGGCAGTAGCCTATGAGCTGGAGCTTCCACAGGGTAGCAAAATTCACAACGTCTTCCATGTCTTGTGCCTTAAAAAAATCCCTTGGTCAAAATGTCAGGGCTATTGAGGAATTGCCTCCCATGAATGAGGAGGGATAGCTTGTTTTGATTCTAGAGGAGGTGTTAGAAGTCAGAGAGAAGAGGCTCCGAAACTGAAGCATCAAGGAGTATTTGATCAGGTGGAAGGATTTACCCATTGAGGATGCCACTTGGGAGCAGGAACACGTGGTTAGAGAAGCAGGTTTGGAATTGCTTGAGGACAAGCAATTTCAAGCAGAGGAGACTGTAATGTCCCCAACCTCTTAGAGAGGTGATGAGGAGACTCAGTGGCCTGGGCACCCCCACTAGGTCATAGTCTCACACTGAGGGGGGAAAAGTCAAGAAGTTAAAAGTTA
>JASDQU010102817.1:381086-412780 GCA_032191745.1 Picea mariana
TGAAATGAACCTCGATGGGAGAAAAACACTCCTCTCAAACACTTGGACTAGACCTAATTGACAAATTATTATTATTCATAAATAAAAATTAACTAATTAATTAAGAGAAATTTAATTAAAAAATTATTAATTCAATTATTATTTAAAATTTTCAAAATTGCATTATTAATAATTAATTTCAAAATTATTATTATTATTATTAATTCCTAATGGTTAGTAAAGATGGTGGAATTTTTTATTAAGTTAATTAGGATATTGTGGAAAGATCAAGGCTAAGAGAAAGGATGGTCTCTCATGTAATTTTTTTTAAAAGAACAGGCCCATACACATATATAATATAATTAAATTGTTTTATTATTATTATTATTATTATTATTATTATTATTTAACCATGAGAATCAGTAATTAGTTAGAGCAATCTTGGCTTAGCTCGGGGTCAAATTAACTGGTTGTCACTATAACCCAAGAGTATATCTAATAGCCTGCAAGTTGGATATACCCTAACTTGTGACCTAGTAAGGGCCAAGCCATCTAAAGACACATCTGCCTTTTGGAGGTCTCACTCAAGAGGGGGTGCCTACCCTTTTAGCCTTATCACAATGGATCAAGTCTCATTGGGGATTTGCACTTGGTTAGGGAGAGTGCAAGACCTACCTCCCCACCACTTGATAACATTTTTAGACGCTAAGACTAAGAAGATATACACTCCTAAATTATTTAGAAGCTAAAGGGAAAGGAGATTGGAAAGGTTCAAGAACAATTTCGTATCTATTTATTTTAAATAATTAAAGTTTAAATTATAAGCAATTGTAATTATTTATTATTGTGAAATAATTATTATAGGGGTTAAGGTAAGAAAGAAAAAGAAAAGAGTTAAGTTGAACTTATGAAGGATGAAGGTCAAAACCCTAACTATGGCGGTGGTTAGGGATTTTTGGTGTAGGGAGTTCTCACTTGCTTGGGATCTGTAACCAGTTTATTGGATCGATGCAAGCAGAAAGATGGATGGTTATAGCCCATTGGTTGATTATTACGATGATCCGTTGTTAGAGACAACGATCTTCTCAAATCTGTAAATTAATCCCAGTGGTAACTACCTTACAGATGAGGTAAGTTCGAACGTGGAAAGGTGTGGCCCAGGGGCCCTTCTATCAAGTCGATGTCACAAAAACTCTTCTCCCAACAACCACGACCCCATTTCAAGATCCTCTAATACGGATCAGGTACCATTGGATTTAATTCAGTAGGTGATCTCCTTAGGGGATTCATCGAGGACTCAGGCATCTCATGAACAGTCATGAAAATCGTGGGTAAATGGGGATTGACCTCTATTTGTTCATGGTAAAAACGTCGAAGGTGTTGGTTCGACTATATCTTCTCCTATCTATGTGCAAAGGAACGATGAAGTAGTGGCTAGCTAGACTAGCTAAAGAAAGAAACCTAGGAAAGCTATAAAATCAAGGGGTGGCAATGCAGTTTTAGTGGTGGGGGAAGATCTCAAAGTTGCTCAGATCTCGAAGTTGGAAGTTCGTGCTATAGTTGGGAAGTTTGTTGGTAGAAGAATGGCATTGAAAGCAGTAAATTTGTGGATGGAGAAGGAATGGGGCTCAATCCTAAGTTACACTCCCATCTGTCATTTTCTCTTGCGTGGGTGGATGGCGGTCATATTTAGGTCGAAGGTGTATGCAAAGGCTATACTAGTTGGTCAATGGTATTGGGACCATCATTTGATATGCTCCAAACCATGGCACCCATTATTCAATGCTAGGGAGGAGAGTTTATCCAACAAGCCAATTTGGATTAAACTCCCCAACCTGTCCCTTGAGTTATGGTCGAATGCGAGGTTGAAAGCGATAGGTGAGGTTTTGGGCTCTTTTATTACTGAAGAAAAAAGGTATAAATCATCCGACTATCACTTAGTGGTGTTGATTCTCGTGGATATTGATCCTATACATGGATTTTTTAGTCCTTGGATATTGTTATGGGTGACAAAACCTATACTCAACAACTAGATTACCTTAACATGCCTTTATGGTGCTCTTGTTGTCACTGGGTTGGTCACTTGCATGCTAATAGTCATTTTGGTTTTCGGAGGTCTCGTCACTATGGAAATCATGAAGGGTCGATGGATCCTCAATTCAAGCTTGATTCGGGTCCAAAGGAGACGTCGCTAACAAAGTAGTCTCAGTCAACGCTGGTGGGCTCTTGGGTAGAGGCTTTGAGGTGGTTAAGGATGAAACTCCTACAAAATTATAAGATACTAAATCTTTGTGCTTAACAGAGATTGTTGAGACAAGTTTTGAAGAGACAAATGCTTTAAACAAATTGATTGGTGACGTGGGACATTCCTCTCCTCAACGACAGAAGTTGGAAGCTATTTGGAATGCATGCACGATTGATTCTCATGTAATTGGTAAGTTACTTTCACTAAATGCTTCCTTCCCTTGTAACATTTATACTCTTTCTAGTATCGATTTGATAGATGGGGTGGGGGAGGCTACCACTAAAATTCTGAATCGTGTAGAGTCTTCTCTAGTCATTTCAGTGAGGTTGAATGATAATTTTGGTCTAGATGTCCATACTTGAATTACTAGCGACTCTGTCAAGGAACCTTCTTCCTTTCCTGTTGACACCCTATCGGATACTATGTCCACCTCTTCTAGACATGATCCTTACCTTCTACGACCATGAGGTCACAATTGTGTTTTATTCGGGGGTTTAGGATTGGATGGAACCAAAGAAACAATTCATTCTAAGGTAGGTCGAAAGTCAACAATTAAACATGCACATGAAAGGGCATCAAGAGAAGTCTTCTAAGGGAGGTAGAAAATAATTACAAGGGTCCTTAGAACAAGGATGGCCTCGAAAAAGGTTATCCCATGATCATTATGTCTATCTACATCCATGGCTTAGGCGGGAAAGCTAAAAAATTATCCCTTCGCAGTCTTTGTTACTCAAAAAAAAAAGATATTCTACTAATACATGAAACTATGGCGTGTTTTGAATCCTTCTTATATGAAATCAAAAGGATTTTCCCTAGTTGGGATTTTGTTGGAATAGACTCTACATGCCTCTTTGGTGGACTTATAACTGGCCTTTCTCCAAAAGTTAAGCTTACTATCTCTTTTTCTATTGCCTTTGGAATTGTCATAGAGTTATTTTGCAATGAACTGGACCATTCTTTGAAAGTCCTTAATATATACAGACCATATGATGGGAAGGAGGCATACTGGAAAAATTTGTTCAGAGCCAGCTTCATAATGGATGACTGCATGATAATTGAAGGAGACCTTAATTTCACGATCAATAAGGATGAAATTTGGGGCACTATGGGAGGTGAGGAAAAATTGTCAAGTTTTTTTTGTTGATAAGATGGAGAGTTGTAAATTGGTTGACGTGGAACCAAATCAATTGTGGACGACCTGGTTTAGTAATATAAGCAGGGATGAAGGTATCCATAAAATATTAGACATATATTTAGCTCATAAATGTCTTCTACAAGATATAGGAGATTATCGATCATGGTTGGGATAGATTTGATGTTCAGATCAATGGCCTATTTTCCTTGAACTTGGATGTTCTAATGGGAAACCGGGATCACCATTTAATATATAAATCTGGTTGGGTGGCTATGGAGGATTTTAAAATGTTGCTACATTGAATTTGGAAACCACTTCGTTTGAACATGGATATGTCAACAAGAGAGCACTTTGTTAAAAATCTCCATATTTTAAAGAAGGAGGTCTCTGCATGGGCCAAGAATCATTGACTATCAATTGAAAAAGATTTAAAATTGGTGGAAAATGAACTCGAATAGTTGTATGCTCATGTGAAAGAAGGGGGTCTTGATTCTTTTGCAATTCTGGACCGATGCAAATCTCTGGAGTCAAAGCATTATTCAATTCTACTCGAGAAGGAGCAAACCTGGAGACTCAAGAGTCGGGCCTTATGGATTGAAGTGGGAGATCATAGTACAAAATTCTTTCAAAAAAAATTTAATCACCGTAAAAACCTCAACTCAATTTGGGAAATAGAGAACTCCTCTGAGAACAAGAAAAGGGGTTTTGGAGAGTTAGCCAATCTAGGGGTGGATCATTTCAAGGGGTTGTTTTTTTGATATAAACAAGAAAATTTAGGGGAAATGATAAAGCATATTGCATTATTTTCGAGGTTGATTGATGAGGCTGAAAAAAGGGATTTCTTTAGAGAGGTAAGAAAGGAGGAGTTATGTGGGGTACTAGATACTTTTTAAAAGGATAAGAGTCATGGACCCATGGCTAGACTGTAGATTTCTATAGGGATTTCTTTGATTGTGTGGGGGAGGATCTACTTAGAGTGGCAGAAGAAACTTGAGTAGCAAAAAAGTTATAACATAGTATTAATATTATGTTCTTAGCCTTGATTCCAGAGTCAAATTATCCAACCTCTTCTGATGATTTCAAACCCATCGTGCTTTGTAATTGTCTTTATAAAATTGATCTGAATTTATGAGTGGAACGAAATGAAACACATATCTATAAAATTAACACATATATACAGAGAACAATAACAAAGATATAATGGAACTTAACTTCTATTAAATCAAAAATCTGTTGAAACTATAAATTGCAGAATGAAAACAATCTTGTTCGAATGGTGGTAGCTAATCTCCGAGAAGAGATGTGGCGGCTGCACACATTCATCTGAGCACATTAAAATGAGGCCTCCGAGCCTTTTTAGCATTAAGAAGTAAACAAAAAACCCTATACATTCAAAAACCTAACCCTATGAGATGAAGTGCCAAAAGTCATGTGGGCCCCAATGGGGTAAGTTGGTACATCAACTTCCCGTGGTCGTAACTTTTGCATACGATTTTCGTTTTAGGCGCACGGTAGCCCGTTGGAAAGGTCTATCTGAGCACTGCACATTATGTCGTAAAACTCTGACATTGTAAATAGTATGACTATGGCGGGCCAAAAACACATTGTTTAGGGCCTCAAAACGATCTCGAAAGTTTAGGACCCGAAAAAGCTAGAAAAAAAACTATCAAGATAAAAATTGCAACTGCAAAGATGAAAGTTGTATGTGACTCAACTGGAAGAGGTGGGTGGCCACTGATATCCACCTATAAAAGCCCTCCCTCCTTGGGAAGCAATGGTCTCCATTGCATTGAGTTCCCCTATCAGACGAGGAAACTTATGTTGAATCTGGCCCCGGGTGAGCCACTTGCCTTGCTGCAGGAGTTGCCCTTATTTGACAACCCGACAAAGCATAAGATTTTGTTGGTGAGTGTGCTTGACCTGTGTGTCCACAATCTGATCAGTAGATGCATGTTCCATGCAGTTAGGGTTGATCTCTGTTGGTGTCAATTGTTCTTCTATCTCTGAGGTGTCCAATAAGGGTGGAAATTATGACCGAAAGAGGTCCACATTAAACACTAAGTGAAAGCCAAGAAAGGGGGGAATGTTGATCTCAAAAGCATTGTCACCCACAACCTTGCTGATGGTGTAAGGTCCATAGCGGAGTGGATGAAGCTTTTGATGGGGTCCTATAAGGCATTCTTTCTACAAGTGCAACCAAACTTTATCTCCCACCTAAAACTTGTGTGGCACCCGGTGTTGATCATGGCATTGCTTATGCTTGGCATTGGACTTCTACAAAATGTCCTGAACCTATTGGCGGATGTGTTGGATTCATTCAATCAACTGGGTGGCTTTGTTGGCTTTGGTTTATGCATGGGACAATTTTGCATGTGTGGACGCAAGGGGTAGTGCAACATCCATGGGACCTAATGGTTGAAATACCAACCCCACCTGAAAGGGGATGTGATCGGTTGAGCTATGTATGGATCTGTTGTAACTGTGTTGAACATAGGGAAGACTCTCATCCCATGTGCACAGATTCCTGGAATTCTACATGCGCAAGATATGCACGATCATCCTATTGACAACCTCAGTTTGGCCATCCATTTGTGTAATGATCCCAAGCCAATTTTTTTTGCTTGAAACCACTAACTATCTCTGTGGTGTATGATGTGCAGGTGACTTATTGAGTTATCCAGTTATTAAGTGTGTTCATACAAGATTCATCCAACACATGAAAGATCACAATATATTCAAGATATAGAAACACAAGCAAAGATCTGACCTTTTATTATAAGAAGCATGGAACCAATACAATAGAGGGCAGATTTGGAATAATCCTTAGATGGCCCAATAAATAAGAAATACGAGCTGCTACAAAATGCTCTGCCGATACAAAATAAGCCTCCAAAGGCTGAATGAGAGATGAAGACTGATACAAGTAGATCTGAATGTCGATTCCTCAAGCTGGAAGATGCCACGCTCCACTGGAAGACTGAAAACCCTCAATAACTCGGCCCAACTGTAAGAAGACTCCAAATGAGCCCAAACTCTGCCAGCTGATAGATTTGGGTGATAGGAACACCCTCCTGAAATCTCAAGCTGAACGACCAAGGCAAACTCCTCCAAACTCTGAATCTTCTACTGAAGTTGCGCTCTCCTGGATGGCTGGAACCCTAGGTAATTCGACCCTGATGAGAAAAGCCTCCAAATGCCCTGAAACTCCCCAAGAATGTAGATTGGGCTATGAAAACCCTGTAGGAGAAGTTTCAGACTCAGCTTCCAGGTGAAGCTCTCTAGATCTGAGATTTACTGAATCATAGGACGTCCCCTTTACCTCTAAGACGACCCAATCTGAAGCTAAATATCTGATGGTGATAACTCTCCAGAAAAACCCTCAAAATGATGCTTGTGCCCTTGCAAATAAAACCCAAGTGACGGAATGGCCACAGGCTCTCTTGATAAGCTGGATCGAACCCTTCTCTAGGTGATGGTGCGCTCTTGCTGGAAACTCAAGGACAGTACGGCCCTGCTATCTTCTGAAGCGCTAGATGGAAATATGTTGAGTGTAGAATGGTGTGGAAGAGTCTTTCATCCCCGAGACCAAGCTGTGGAACAAGGTAAGTGGGTCTTTCACCACTGAGTTGCTCACAAGGGTTTGTACAGCAAAACCCCCAAACTATATGCTCAATAGCAATAACAAGCAATATACCAAATCCAGAATGAATAATAGGTGCGCCCCAACCTTCTATTTATACTTTTTCTTCTATTCCTCTGTTGAGTTAGATTAACTCCCAGGGTTAACTTCTATTCTATTATTGAGTTATCTTTTACTCCTTTTAACCTTTTTCTTCAAGTCAACTTAAGAATATAACCTTAGTTTAGTTGACTTTCCCCTTTAGTGTGAGACTATGACCTAGTGGGGATGCCCAGGCCACTGAGTCTCCTCATCACCTCTTTATCAAGAGGTGGGGGACATTATAGTTTGGGGGTGGAAGGACATGGATTTGGTGAGCTTGGTGTCCAGCTGTGACCATAGGCTCTACCATAATGTGTTGAGGAACCGAGTGTCCTGATCGGAGACGATGGTTTGTTGTATACCAAAATGTACCCACACTCGTTCAAAGAAATGAATGGCAGTGGCATCTTCTGTGATGCTCTTCTTGTAGGCGACCATAATCACCATCTTGGAAAATCGATCAACAACCACGAAAACACAGTCATTTCCCTGCTTGGTTGAAGGAAGGCCCGACATGTAATCCATTGAGATGGATTCACAGGTCCTATCGGGAGTAGGAAGAGGGTTGTACATGCCTTGTTTCTTAATGGACGGTTTGGAAATGACATAGGCTGTGCAAGACCTGATATACTTTTTGACATCCTTTTGGAGTTTCAGCCAATAGAAATGTTGTTGCAACACTACCATTATATCTTCTATGCCGAAGTGTCCTTCCACACGACTGTAGTGAGATTCCCAAATCAACTTCGCTCGCTCACTTGATGGAAAGCAGAGATGGCCCAGATGGCACAACAACCCCTCCTGTAGATGAAAAATAGTAACAACTATGTTTGTGCCCAACATCCGGTAGGTAGTGGAAAACTCAGGATCTCACTTGTAGAGTTGGGGCCATCCGGAGGTCTCATATTCGCAGGAGTGTAGCATCATTGTTAGTGCGAAAACTGGAGGTACATTCCTTCCTGGGAAATGTGATTTTCTTAAGAATATTCATCTTGAATCTAGCTAAGATTATAAAACATATCACAAGCATGCTCATAAAGGGTAATGAGATCAAATGGAGCCCTAAATCTAGGAGATCGTTTGAAGACATCAAGGTAGCACTGACCAAAGCTCCCGTATTGGCCAGCCTAGATTTCACAAAGGATATCATCTTGTTCTCATTCACCTCATAGAATACCATCATTGGAATACTATTACAGAAGGACGACCAAAATTTTGAAAAGCCTATAGCCTACTTCAGCAGGACGCTGAGAGATTCCCCACTAAGGTATGATATTATGGAAAAAAAGCATACGCCTTGGTGAAATCCCTCAAGGAGTTCAGGACTTATATACTGCATTCCCGCATTATTGCTTACATGCCCAGTAATTCAGTCAAAGACATCCTCACTCAGCTTGACCTTAAGGGGAGAAGAGGTAAGTGGATCGCAGTCATGTTGGAATACGACCTCGAAATCAAGCCCACAAAGTTGATTAAGGGTCAGGGGCTCACAAAATTGATGGCGCAGTCGAACTGCGACGTTTTGGGAATAAAATTCATTGTTGATATGTTAGAGAACCCTCAAGAAGAAGAAGCCTTACCGATGTCTCAGAAATTCATCGATTCACCTTGGTACACAGACATCATTTTATGTGTTAAAGAGTCTGCAAGCTCCTCCAGGGTTAAGTAAGACCAAGGCCAAAGTTTTTAAAGTCGAAGGCTACTAAGTTCTGCATCTTAGATAACTCTCTGTATTGGAAAGATCCCGGAGGGATATTGTTGAGTTGCTTACTGGAAGATGATGCGCAACGAGCCATCAGGGAATTCCACAAAAGCGACTGTGGAGGGCATCACTACTGGAAAACCACTGCACATAGGACGAGTTATTATTGGCCCAACATTTTTGAAGTTGTATACAAAGAAGTTTCCAATTGCCATGAGTGCCAAATATTCGATGGAAGGAGAAAGCTGCAACCCTTGCCGTTGAAACCAATCTTTGTCGAAGCACCATTCATGCAATGGGGCCTAGACTTTATAGGAGAGATTCATATTCCATCCTCGTCGCAACACAAATGGATACTTACGGCTACGGATTACTTCACCAAATGGATCGAAGCAGTCCTAATGAGGCAGGCTACCGATACGGTCATCATTCAGTTTCTAGAGACCAACATTTTGTCTAGGTTCAAGTGCCCTATCAAGATCACCACGGATAATGCAAAGAAGGGTGCCCTATTTAAGTCCAAGAAAATGGAAAAGTTTTGTAACGATTACAATATAACCCTGGGTCTAGGACAACAAGAAGGCCTGACACAAGAAGATTATCTACGCGATGTGGGATGATAGGATCACTATCAAAAACTCCATCTCTACGTCACCATTCCAAATTGTATATGACGTGGATGTAGTTTTCCCTACCTCGCTGGGATTGCCCGCCAGGAAGTTGATGCAAGAGTAAGAGGCCGAGCCAGACAACGCTCAGAGGAGGATAAATCAACTAATTCACACACAACAGATGAGGGAGCAGGTTTTCAACCAATCACAACTTCACCAAGATAGGATGAATAAAATTTTCGACAAACACTCTAAACAGGAGAATTTTAAGGTGGATGATCTTGTGCTAAAGTGGGACACGAGGAACGAAGACAAGGGAAAGAATGGAAAATTCGATCATCTTTGGATGGGACCTTTCTGAATCATCGCATACCACAAAAGCAACACATATATGCTACAAGAGCTTAACGGAGAGCTCACTGGCGGGGTCATGTAAATGGCAAGTTCCTCAAACACTCTATGGTCTAGTAAGGTCTGTTTAGTTTTTCATGTCATTGTAAATAGTAGTTTCATTTTTTGTTTTCAAAGAAGTCATTTCGAGTCAGTATGTCAGCAAGAATTTGAAGCCCAGAGTGAAGGCCCTAAGTTTATGTTGAGTCTGATCATATCTATGTCAATAAGGTCTAGGGTGTGTTTTTTCCTTTGTTTCAGAGTCTGAAAGTCAAATAAGGCCCAATGGTCAGGCACCTGGTCTGTTGTTCTTTGCCACCTCATTGGGAGGATAGCATCCCCATTGGAGCCAGCTGTAAGCGCTGTCATTTTTTTCAGTTAGAGTCAGTCATAGTCGAGTCATAGTCCGTGTGTAAAAGCGTGTGAGGTCAGGTACCGAACAACGAATGAGTCGAAGTCAACAAGTGGCTGGTTTGGCCCTTGGAGTCGGGAATGGACGTCATA
Source organism: Picea mariana (assembly GCA_032191745.1). Classification (NCBI taxonomy): domain Eukaryota; kingdom Viridiplantae; phylum Streptophyta; class Pinopsida; order Pinales; family Pinaceae; genus Picea; species Picea mariana. The sequence goes on from JASDQU010102817.1 coordinate 391,374, forward strand.
ATCAAACATATGTAAATGACAAAGGTCTTTTCCCAAAAGGTCGGGTCCTATCAGAAGAGGAGGTCTTACGTGCCAAATGCCGAAGCAAGTTGTTCTAGTTAGGGTCACGTCGGCGGATATAACGATCATCATCAACTCATTATGAAGTCAGAAAGGATAAGAAATAATGACACTCGTGTCATGTATACTCTACAGCTCTTATCATCTGTACTTCACACACTTCGAATTGTACTCGTCGTGCGAATGTGCTGCATAAATCTTCGACCTGCTTTCAAACTTCTCATCACCATGGATTCAATGTCCCCTATCATGATTCCATCCCTCACCCATCCAGTTATAAATGTCGGTCGCTCCACGTATATTCCATTTACCAACCAAGTCTATGCGTCATTTGTAACCTTTTTCGCAAGCCCCGAGTTTCCCGCTACAGGAAATATGGTTTGCCATCAGCTATGTCACAAACTAGGTCTTTCAAGACTGTCGCGTTTGTTCCATCTTAAATCATGGTTTGGAGCCGGTCGAATTTGGTCACCAGTTAGTCTTTCAGACGATAAGTCCTCTCACGATCATCCCCTCATTCTCAGAGTTCTCGTCACATCCAAATTCTCTTTCGCGCTCCCCTACTGCAACGAGCCTGCCATCATCATTGTCACAACATCGACCTGTCCCCACACAAAGAGTATTTGTGGCGCTAGGGGGCCCGCGCAGTGAATTCCCAAAATTGTACTCGCTTATCGCGCAAAGTTTCACTACCGCCCCTCCGACAGGTCTGGGCTAAAAGAATATTGTCGCAAAAGGGGTGGCATCTTCACTACTGCGTGCGTGGAACAAACACACACTGCACCATGGTGACATCCCATAGCATAAGGAAAGGGGCGTGAAGTGGCAGAAATGTGGGGTCCGAGCCTCAAAACTTAGCATTGGTAAATGAAGATTCGGATGTCAAAGCATCTTTCAAACATGTCGGATGCATGCTCTATTGCAAGAAAATTCAAGGATTCAACGTGAAACTGGTGGAACAGTTCGCGCTCAGATTCAACGGGTTCCGCGCGGTGATCACAGGAATCACATTCTAGGTGACGGAAGAAACTCTGTCAGCCACGATGAAGATCCCTCCATGTAATGAAAGGTGGTCTAAGGGCATGCCTTTGGACATGCTATGCTACAAGGAATTCATCAAACCAAACTGCTTAAACGAGAAAGTTGAAACGCACATTCCAAGTCGATATCTATAGGAGCCTTTTCAAAAACTCCTGGGGGTGATTAGAAAGTATTTCACCTGTGAAAGAAGGTCTGACAGAATACACCCACATCACATCATATTTTTGATGAATTTCACAAGAAAGAGACCATTGAACCTGCCTTTCTTCTTGCACCAAATCCTTCGAGAAATGGCAGACAACATCCAAGCTGAAGCAAACTAGCCGAAGAAGAACTTATCTCACATCTCACTAATCAAATTGGGAAAGAGTTAGGATTCATTTCTACTTGCAGTCGAAATTCCCAGGGATCCCAAAGGAGATCCCCCTCTACCCATGGGAAAAGAAACATCACACAACGCGAAGGTAGAAATATCAAGGGTTGTAGAGAAAGGAAAGACATTGGAAGCCTTTTCCCCCCAATAGCCGATACCCCAGAAAATGGGCAGGCCAAGGAAGAACAAAGATACTGGGAAGGCCCAAGCCCCGAGTGAGTCGCGCGCAACATCGGTTGTTGAGGAATTACTCATGCGCGTTATTCGGCTGGAGCCTACCGAAGGTTCAAAGCAAGAAACCTGTGCCAAAGGGAGAAGTTTGGACGTTGAATACATGGATATTCATGAGCCGTCGTGATAGCTAAAGCAAGCGCAACTTGCTATTGCTGAGATGTACCAGGAAAACAAGGAGTTGAGGAAGCAGTTAGCGGAAAATACCGTTGAGACATCGAGACATCAACATCACCGGGCCGAGAAGGCAATGTGACTTGGCTCAAGAGGTAGCTCAGAGAAGCGCAAGATACAATCATACAGTCGGGCAAAAAATAGAGAATGTGAGAGGAGAGAATTGCGGAGCACTTCAGGGAATGTGGGTCGACCATGGAAAATATTTGCACAATTCTAGCGAGTGCTCAAACGAAGCTAAGAGGGAACGCGATTTTGCGAAACAAGTAAAGAATATGGAAAGGCACAACTAATCTCTTGATCCAGGTGGATATTGGTGGCCACCTATCTTTTACAACTGGCTCAAAACAATTTTTTGGCAATTTTGGTAATTTACTATTTTTAGCAGTTTTCACTTCCGGAGCCGTTTTGAGGCCCTAAACGATGTTTTTTGGGAAAATAGGTTTGCAATAATCAAATTCTAACAATATTTTGCCGAAAATGAATCTCCTCGACGATACCTTTCCAACGGGCTATCATACGCCTAAAATGGAGATCGTATGCAAAAATTACGGCCTCGGGAAGTTGATGTACTAACTTACCCAAACATAACTTTTGGCACTTCATCTCCTAGGGTTAGGTTTTTGGATGTCTAGGGTTTTTGGAATTTCTACTTATGGTAAAAAAGGCCTTCAGATCCTCATGGTAATCATCTTCTTGCAAATGAGCGCAATCGTCACATCTCTTCTCAGAGATAAGTCGCCACCATTCCAACAAGCTTGTTTCCGCTGCATTTTACAGTTTCAATTTATTTCATTATTAGATAGAAAACCAGTTTTATTGTATCTCTGTTATTTTGTGTTAAGCACCTACTAATAATTTGTATTCATTTCATTTTGCTCATAAAATCCAGATTAGTGGTATCAGAGCCGTCTGCTCCTTGTCATCTTAATGCATGTCCCCAACGAGGTCGGAGTACAAAGAGTTGGGTCTTGAGATTGTTTCTCTTGAGGACAAAAGCTCTCACATGCCCAAGCGACCTCTCATGGAAGAAGAAAAGAAAGATGATGGGATATGATATCCTTTCAAATTGTTGATTGAGGAAGCCCTCATGCGACAGAGGAACGAGATGATGGATAGTTTTGTGCAAATCCTTTGACGACTACCAACAAGCGACGCATCTTCTTCGAGCGGAGGCGCTGCCCCCTTCAAGGTACAAATAAACTTCGATATTCCTATATTTGAAGGTCAGTTTGACGCAGATGTTGTAGACAAGTGGTTGAATTTGCTAGAAGGATATTTTTCTGTCCATAACTTTTCGAATAGAGAAAAGATTACTTTTGCACTCCTCAAAGCCATTCCCCATGTCAAAGATTGGTGGGAAACTTTTTGTGAGAAAAGGAAAACAGAGGAACCCTCATTATTTACAGTCACCACCTAAGAATCCTTCAGGGATGCTATTAAGGAACAATACTACCCTATTGGAAGTTATGACGACTTATATACTAAATGGACCACACTACGGCAACAAAGAGACCAAGCAGTGATAGATTTCACAAATATCTTCCATACCTTGCACACCAAGCTAGGTATCAAATATTTAGAGCGACATCTGGTGCTCAAGTATCGCAGTGTTCTGCATAGATACGTCCAGACCGAAATGGAATTTCTGGACATGTCATCCTTGGGCGCGACCTACCGATATGTCGTCAAAATCAAGCAGAAGCTCAAACAAAAGACGCGACAATTTGGGCCTAGGAACCCCTCACAAAAAAAGCTAGGAAATGGCGGCCCCAACCCACAGAACAAAGGATAGAGCAAATATGGACAGTATCAGGACAACCAGTCCAAGCTGCAAGCAAAGAAGGACACTAGAAAGACAAAGATAGATACTAGGAAGTGGTGCGACTTCGATAAGAGCCCTTGGCACAACACTGTTAATTGTCACTCAAAGCAGTCACTGGTGGCCGAAGTGAAAGCCTCTGAATCAGATGCGAGTTCTGACTCTGAGCTAGAACCAGAAAGGGGAAGATGGATCATTGACGCGGAACCCAGTGCCACCGTTGGTACCACTAAGCTCCAGCCGGGTGAACCAAATGAGCCAGAAGAAGGAGAGCACCTCTTCCATTCACAGATGTGGGTAAAAGGCACCCCGCTGCACTTCATCGCTAATAGCGGTATCCAGAAGAACCTCATCTCAGCAGAGGTTGTCAAGTAGTTGGCCCTGCTGACAACGCCACACCATTGGATGGCTCCGCCAAGGAAGCGATCTCTACGTCAGCCAACAGTGTCGACTGTCGTACGATATCAAGCCCTTCAAAGATGAGGTATTGTGTGATGTTGCTCCTCTCGAAATTTGTGATGTTCTTTTGGGCCAACCTTATTTATGGAAACGTCATGTTGTATATGAGTTTAGGCCTCGTAGTGTTATTATTACTTTGAACAGGAAATTGTACAGGATACCCGAGGCAGTCCCACCTAGTGTTATTTCTTTGATCTCTGCTAAGCAATGCAGGAAGGTCATCTCTCAGACGGGGAAGTTTGTATTCTTCATGATTCACTCTCAGAATAAGCGAAAGATCATAGCCACACCTAGGGTCTCTGTGGTCAACCTCTCCACACAACAGAAGCAAGTAGATAAGGTCATGGAAGAATACTTGGATATCTTCTCCTTACCTATTGAGGTACCTCTGCACTGCCAGGTCAAGCACCCCATCGATCTGACCCCCGATGCACCGCTGCCCAATGGGACAGTCTATCGCCGCTCTTTATTAGAGAATGAGGAGATCAAGTGACAAATCCAAGAACTGCTCCACAAGGGGCACATCCGTCCCATCTCATCACCTTGCGGGAGCCCAATCGTGCTGGTACAAAAGAAAGATGGAACCTGGCGACTATGCATTGATTACCGGGCTCTGAATAAAATTACAGTCAGAAACCGGTACCTGATTCCCCAAATCGACGACCTCCTTGATCAACTCACAGGGGCCAAATACTTCAGTAAGATTGATCTGAAGTCCGGCTACCACCAGGTCTCGATAGAACAAACAGATGTATGGAAGACTGCCTTCAAGTCAAAGGAAGGCCTTTTGGAATGGTTGGTCATGCCCTTTGGTTTGACAAATGCTCCGACCACTTTCATGAGGATGATGGACGATATCCTGTGACCATTCACCAATACTTTTGTAGTGGTGTATCTGGATGACATTCTCATTTACAACAAGACTTGGGCCGAACACTTACAACATATTCAGTAGGTTCTGCACACCCTGCGGCAGCACAAGCTATACGCCAACTTGGAAAAATGTTCCTTCAGCATGGACAAGGTCCATTACCTGGGCTACATCATTGATCAGCATGACGTACATGTGGATCCAACCAAGATCCAAGTCATCTGTGAATGGCCAGCCCCAACTACACTCACTAAGCTTCAGAGCTTCTTAGACCTTTCCAATTTCTACCGTAGGTTTGTGTTGGGATTCTCCCATATTGCATGGGCCCTCAACCAAATAACCAGGGGTGGTGGTAGAGAGAAATTTGCGTGGGGTCGGTCCCAACAACAAGCATTCGATGATTTGAAGCAACGCACAAGCTCATCCCCTGTACTTTCACTACCGGACCTACAACAACCCTTTGAGATCGAGACAAATGCTTCAGACTCTGTTGTGGGCGTCGTTCTCACTCAGCACGACCACCCCGTGGCCTATCATAGTGAGACATTATTCGATGTTGTTCGTAAGTACCATAATTATGAAAAAGAAATGTACTCCATTATGAAAGCCTGTTGCCAGTGGAGACATTACATTCTTGGGAAGGAGACAGTCATCCACACTGATCATAAGCCACTGCAGTTCATGCAGACACAAGGAAAATTGCAAAATGATCGCCATCAAAAGTGGTCCACATACTTATAACAATTCCACCTCAACATCAAGTATAAAACATGAAGCACCAATCACATCGTTGATTGCCTCAGCAGACCGCTAGTCGCGACACTCACCATGGTGCTAGACTCTTGCGGCCATGAGACCTCTGGATGGCCCCAACTCTATGAGACAGACCCAAACTTCGACACCACCTACCAAATGTTAGGTGCAAACGTAGTTGTCGATAATTTCTATCTTCAGGATGGGTTGTTGTGTTGTCTAGGCCATATATGTGTTCCATCAAGTGAGTGAGCGAAGCTGATCTGGGAAGCCCACTATAGTCGGGTGGCAGGACACTTCGGCGTCGAAAAGACAGTGGCGATGCTAGAGAAACATTTCTATTGAACGAAACTTCAACAAGAGGTCAACAAGTATATCAGGTCCTGCACTGCCTGCGTTATTGCCAAACCAACCACTAAGAAACATGGCATGTACACCCCTCTTCCTACTCCTTACAGGCCATGGAAATCCATCTCAATGGACTACATGTCAGGCCTCCCATCCACCAAGTGGGGAAATGACTGTTTTTTTGTGGTTGTTGATCGTTTTTCTAAGATGGCGATTCAGGTTGTCTGCATGAAGAGCATCACAATAGAGGCCACTGCCAAGCTCTTCTTTGCACGAGTCTGGGTACATTTTGGACTCCCACAAACCATTATCTCAGATCGGGATAGTCGATTTCTTAGCACATTCTGGTCACTACTGGACACTAAGCTCACCAAATCCATGACCTTCCACCCCTAGGCAGATGGCCAAATCGAGGTCATAAATCGAATAATTGTGCATATCCTTCGCATGTATAATTCAAAGCACCCTCGTACATGGGATGAGAGCCTTCCTGATGTCTAGCTTAGCCACAACTGAGCCCTGCATAGCTCAGCCGACCACAGCCCCTTTCAGGTGGGGTTGGGATTCCAACCATTGGGTCCCATAGATGTTGCACTTCCCCTTGCGGTCACCTCGATCGAATCATCTCCTGCTCCAGCTGAAGCTGACAAAGCCACCTGGTTCATTGAGTGGATCCAGCACATCTGCCAACAGGTTTAGGATATCCTACATAAATCCAATGACAAGTATAAACAACGCCATGATCAACATCGGGTGCCACATAAGTTTCAGGTGGGCGACAAAGTTTGGTTGCACTTGCAGAAAGAACGCCTTATAGGATCCCATCGGAAGCTTTTCCCACTCCGTTATGGGCCGTACACGATCACCAAGGCCATGGGGGATAATGCTTTTGAGCTCAACATTCCTCCTTTCCTTTGCTTGCACCCAGTGTTCAATGTGGATCTCCTTCACCCTTATTTACCACCATTATTGGACACCTCAAAAGTAGCAGAACAACTAACACTAATAGAGCTCAACCCCGAATGCATACAACATGCATCCAATGATCAGATTGTGGAAACACAAATCAAGGGCAGTCAACGACAAAGGATCTAGCTTTATCGAGTCGTTAAAGCAGGGGAACTCTTGCACCAAGGCAAGTGGCTCATTCGGGGCCAAATTCAACAGAAATTTCCTCATCTGATGGGGGACCTCAATGCAATGGATACCATTGCTTCCTAAGGAGGGAGGATTGATCCAGGTGGATATCGGTGGCCACCCACCTTTTCCAACTGGCTCATAACAATTTTCTAGCAATTTTGGTAATTTACTATTTTTAGCAGTTTTCACTTCCGGAGCCGTTTTGAGGCCCTAAATGATGTTTTTTGGGAAAATGGGCTTGCAATATGGAAGTTTTTTCCATATTTCCCCTAAAATGAATATCCTCGATGATACCTTTCCAATGGGCTATCATACGCCTAAAACAAAGATCGTATGCAAAAGTTGATGTACTAACTTACCCAAACAGGGCCCACATGACTTTTGGTGCTTCATCTCCTAGGGTTAGGTTTTTGGATGTCTAGGGTTTTTAACATTCCTGCTTATGGTAAAAAAGGCCTTCAGAGCCTCATGGTAATCATCTTCTTGCGAATGAGCGCAACCGTCACATCTCTTCTCAGAGATAAGCCACCACCATTCCAACAAGCTTGTTTCCGCTGCATTTTACATTTTCAGTTTATTTCATTATTGAATAGAAAACCAGTTTTACTGTATCTTTGTTATTTTGTGTTAAGCACCTATTAATAATCTGTATTCATTTCCTTCTGCTCATAAAATTTGGATCATCTCTTAGGAAAACGCTTCGAATATCAAGACTGCAGATGAGGCCAGAAACATAATTGATCGACCCCATTTTGGTTTTTTTGAACGCGATGCAATATTCCCCCCCCCGGGTGCCCTGTTTCCTACAAGGGAAGTAGGAACTCTGATATGTACCCATGCGACAGACATACATTGTGCAAATGCTGGTAACCCACCTATCACGAAGGACAAGTGTAGGTTGATCACACAACAATTTTGAAGAAGGGTGTTGTCCCTTGACTGGCGTTGTCATCTTGGAAACATCGGTGACAGTTCACGGTTACCCGCCACATGCACACCTCAGCCAATGATTGCGTGGCAACAATTGAAACCATTACACTGGGTGGTGGGAGTCTGGAAAAGCACTTGATCATCCCAATAACCTGTCAAAGGAAAAACACCGACGTGTAACTTCTTAACGATGGAATCTTGTCGTTGATCGAACTCTTATGGTAAAAGCGTTGGTTATTGTATGATTGGGTACGATCGAGTTTCTATTCTTAGTAAAGTGCCATCCAAAGGATCATCTAGTAGGGAATAATCTTAGCCTAATTTCTAGGATAGTAGTTGGGGGACAGGGCAACCCAAGCGACACATCTTTTTCTATATATTGCATCTTTTCAATGTAAGCCAGGTTGGTTGGCAAAGTAATGTAGACAGTGATTGTTGAATGTAATTTTCGAAACGAATTGAAGTTTAATGCAAAGGTCTTGAAACTTTGATGAAAATATTCTAATGGCAGTGGTTTGATGTATTGTGACCTCTCTTATGTATGTGCTTCTTGTGTTCTTTATATTCATATCTGTATTTTTGTCTAAATCAGAACGCTTTACGAGTCTAGAATTCACCGCGTGGTGCTCTAGACTTTCACCATTTAGACGACTGTGTTTTCTTCTAAGTTAATTCAGAATTCATCTCCAGCGGTGCTCTGAGTTACTTTATGTGTTTTTCTCCCACCACACATAACGATTTCGAACTGAAAGACCGTTGCCTACTTAGCCTTTATCCTCTCAAGTTTTAGTTGCCAAGTCATTTCTTTCTCTTGTTTTTTGGAATTTGACTTCATGGCCCAAGGTTTTGCATTCTCTTGCCAATAGAACCAGAAATACTGTACGAACGTGTTAAATCTACCTGACAATTCAAAGCCACAACTCGTATAGAGACGAAGTCTCCGAGGGAGCCCTCTCTAGGTCGGAAAGGCTAGTTTCCGGCCTTAAAGTTGGTTTGTAGGTTACTTATGTCATTCATTTCCTTAGCCAAATGAGTTCACAGAGTGCTAACAACATCTATTGTGATGCTCTTCTTGTAGGTGGCCATAATCACCATCTTGGAAAATCGATCAACAACCACGAAAACACAGTCATTTCTCTGCTTGGTCGAAGGAAGGCCCGACATGTAATCCATCGAGATGGATTCACAAGGCATGTCAGGAGTAGGCAGAGGGGTGTACATGCCTTGTTTCTTAATGACTGGTTTGGTAATGACATAGGCTGTACAGGACCTGATATACTTGTTGACATCCTATTGGAGTTTCAACCAATAGAAATGTTGTTGTACATTGTATTTTCTATGCCGAAGTGTCCTGCCACCCGACTGTAGTGAGCTTCCCAAATCAAATTCGCTCGCTCGCTTGATGGAATGCAGAGATGGCCCAAATGGCACAAAAACCCATACTTCAGATGAAAATCAGTAACAACTGTGTTTGTGCCCAACATCTGGTAGGTAGTGGAAAAATCAAGATCTTACTCGTAGAGTTGGGGCCATCCATAGGTCTCATGTTCGCAAGAGTGTAGCATCATGGTTAGTGCGACAACTGGAGGTCGGCTGAGGCAGTGGGCGATGCGGTTGGTGCTCCCTGTCTTATACTTGATGTTGAGATGGAACTGTTGCAAGTATGTGGACCACTTCTGATGGTGGTCATTTTGCATCTTTCCTTATGTCTGCATGAACTGTAGAGGCTTAGGATCAATGTGGATAATTGTCTCCTTCTCGAGAATGTAATTCCTCCATTGGTGGTAGACTTGTACAATGGAGTGCATTTATTTGTCGTAAGTGGGGTACTTATAGATAATTTCTGATAAAGTCTCACTATAATAGGCTACAGGATGTCCACGTTGAGTGAGAACTACGCCCACAACATAGTTCGAAGCATCTGTCTCAATTTCAAAAGGTTCTTGCAAGTCAAGTAATGAGAGCGTTGGGGATAAGCACAATTACTCCTTCAAATCATCGAATGTTTTTTGTTGCGACTGGCCCCACACGAATTTTTCGTTGCCACCGCCCGGTCTGGTCACTTGGATAAGGGCCCATGCAATGTGGGAGAATCCCAACACGAACCTACGATAGAAATTGGTAAGGCCTAAGAAGTTGTGAAGTTCAGTGAGTGTGGTCGAGGTTGTGCAATCACATATGACCTGGATATTGTATGGATCGACATGCACCCCATGCTCATCAACAGTGTATCCTAGGTACTGGACCTTGTTCATGCCGAAGGAGCATTTTTCCAAATTTTCATATAGCGTCTGTTGCCACAGAGTGTGCAGAACCTACTGAATGTGTTGCAAGTGTTCCACCCAATTATTTTTTAATATGAGGATGTCGTCCAAATACACCACCACAAAATAATTGGTGAAAATCCACACGATATCGTCCATCATCCTCATGAAAGTTGTTGGGGAATTTATCAAGACAAAGGGCATGACCAACCATTCAAAAAGACCTTCTTTGGACTTGAAGGCAGTCTTCCATACATCAGTCTTCTCTATCAGGACTTGGTGGTAGCCAGACTTCAGATTGATCTTACTGAAGTATTTTCCCCCCTTGAGTTGGTCAAGGAGATATTCAATTCGGGGAATTGGGTACTGGTTCATGACTGTGATTTTATTTAGGGCTCAATAATCAATGCGAAATCGCGAGGACCTGTCTTTCTTCTGCACAAACATGATTGGGCTTCCACAAGGTGATGAGATTGGGTAGATGTGCCCCTTTTCAAGAAACTCTTGGATACGATGCTTGATTTCCTCATTTTTTGATAGAGAGCGATGATAGTCTGGCCCATTGGGTAGCGGTGCGTTGGGGGTCAGATTGATTGAGTGCTTGACTTGATAGTGCAGAGGTACCCTAGTGGATGAGGAGAAGATATCTTTGTATTCTTCCACGATCTTATCCACTTGCTTCTGTTGTGTGGAGAGACCTGTCACAGAGGCCATGGATGTGGATGCAACCTTCTGCTCACTTTGAGCGCAAATCATGAAGAAGACAAACTTCCCAGCCTGAAAGATGGCCTTTCTGCATTGCTTGGCAGAGATCAAGGAAATGGCGGTAAATGGGACTACCTCGAGTATCCTGTATAATTTCTTGTCCAAAATAATAATAACACTACGAGGCCTAGACTCATATACAACATGATGTTTCCATAAATAAGGTTGGCCCAAAAGAACATCACAAACTTAAAGTGGGGTGGCATCACATAATACCTCATCTTTGAAGGGCTTGATGTCATAGGACAAGCGACACTGTTCGCTGACGTGAAGATCGCTCCCTTGGCGGAGCCATCCGATGGTGTACAATTATGGGTGTGGTGTTGTCGGCATAGCCAACCACTTGATGACCTCTGTCAAGATGAGGTTATTCTAGATATCACCATGAACAATGAAGTGCAGCGGAGTACCTTTCACCCACATATGTGAATGAAAGAGGCCTTCACTTTCCTTTGGTTCATCAGGTTCGACGGGCTGGACATTGGTGGTGGTAGCAATGGTGGCACTGGGTTCTGCATCAATGACCTGTCTCCCTTTTTTTGGTTCTAACTCAGAGTCAGAGCATGCAACTGATTTAGAGGATTTCACCTCAGCCACCAATTATCTAGGTGGATATTGGTGGCCACCCACCTATTCCAAATTCCAGCTAGCTCATCTTGACAGTTTTCAGTTCAACACGTTTATCTGTCGTGGAGACATTTCTTTGTAATTGTGGGTTCTACACTTACGTGGTTGTCCTGAAGCCCTACACAACATGCAAGTGGATATTGGTGGTTTCCCACCTCTTCCAACTTGCTTATTTTGGAAGTTTTCATGTCACTACATCTTTATGTACTTCCAAGGCCGTTTTGGGGCTCTAAACAATGTTTTCTTGGCTTGCCATAGTCAAACTGTAGATGAAGTCAAAGTTTGACGACATAATGCGTAGTTGTCGAAAAGACATTTCCAATGGGCTATCACGCGCCTAAAACAGAGATCGTATGCAAAAGTTACGACCCCAAGAAGTTAATGTACTAACTTACCCCAACGGGGCCCACATGAATTTTGGTGTTTCATCTCCTAGGGTTAGGTTTTTGGATGTCTAAGGTTTTGGCATTCATGTTTATCATAAAAGGCCTTCAGAGCCTCATTGTAATGATCATGCGAATAATCGTAGACGTCACATCTCTTCTTAGAGATAAAGCTACCACCATTCCAGCGAGTCTTGCACTCTATATTTTTTTAGTCTATGTACATTTCTTTCATTAATAGAAATCATGTATTGTTGTATCTCTTTGTTTCTAGAAATTTTTATGAGTATTTCATTGTAATATCTCTGCTTTCATTTCGTTTCTAAAATAATTCGGATTAGTGGTATCAGAGCAAGTTGCTCTTGATCATTTTTCAATGCATGTCCCTGACAAGGTCCGAGTATAACAAGTTGGGTCTTGATCTTGTCTCTCTTGAGGACAATCGCTCTTGCACGCCCAATAAACCCTTTATGGTAGAAGAAAAGAAAAACTATGGAGCATAAGTTTCTATTAACCTGTTGCTTGAGCAAGCTCTCACGCGACAGAGGGACGAAATGATGGAGAATTTTTCCCACATCCTTCAACGCCTGCCGTTAGCAACATGCACATCTTCATCAAGCAACCACTTTGAAGGAACCTCTCCCTTCAAGGTACACGTTAATTTTTATATTACCTTATTTGAAGGTTAGATAGATGTTGATTCCTTAGAAAATGGTTGAATCTGCTAGAAGGTTATTTCTCTGTTCACAATTTTGATGACAGGTAAAAGATCACCTTCACAATCCTCAAGGCTCTCCCCCATGTCAAACATTGGTGGGAAACTTACTAGGAGAAAATTTCCACAAAGGAATCTGGAATATATGGGCCCGAGCACACTTGGGATTTTTTTGTGGATGCGGTCAAGGAATAATACTACCCTATTGACATCGATGAAGACCAGTACATGAGATTGACCACACTACGACAAGAGAAGAGCCAAACAATGCCAGAGTTCACAAATGATTTCCATACCTTGCGCATTGAGCTGGGTATCAAAGAATCTGAGCAACATCTGGTTCTGAAATACTGTGGGGCTCTGCATAGGTACATCCAAACCAAAATGGATTTCCTAAACATCTCATCATTTGGAGCTGCCTATCGATATGCTGTCAAAATCAAGCAGAAATTTAAGCACCAGAAAAAATGGGAATGTGGGTCTGCAAATCCGCAACAACCAAAGGATGGTAAATATGGCCCTAACCAACAACCTTCCAAAAACCAGTCCAAGACATAGAAAAAGAAGGGGAAAAGAAAGACAAAGAATGACACTGGGAAGTGGTGTGACTTCCACAAAATGCTCTGGCACAACATCGATGAATGTCGCTCGAAACAATCATTGGTGGTTGAGGTCAAAGACAAGGAGTCGAACCCCGATTCAGAATCTGATCCAAAAAATATTGAAAACAAATAGATCATCAACACACACCCTACTGCTACTATCACGACCACAACAATTCAACTAGAAAAACCAGTATATCTTGAAGAGAGGGAGCGCCTCTTCCATTCATAGATGTGGGTGAAGGGGACCCCGTTGCATTTCATTGTTGATAGTGGTAGACATAATAACCTCATCTCAACTGAGATCGTCAAACAGTTGGGGTTGTCGACAACACCACACCTGCAACCATACAACATCGGGTGGCTTCACCAGGGACAAGATCTCTGTGTCAACCAATAGTGTCGCCTGTCCTATGGCATCCAACCCTTCAAGGATGAGGTAGTGTGTGATGTTGCCCCTCTTGATGTATGTGATGTTGTTTTGGGCCAACCATATATGTGGAAACGTCACGCTGTTTATGAGTCTCGATCCTGTAGTGTCATTATTACTCTGGGGATCAGCTCTATAGGATACCAGAGGTAGTTTCAACTATTGTTCCACCAAAACAGTGCCGCAAGGTGATCTCTCATACTGCAAAATTCATCATCTTCACAGTCTGTTTAAAGGATGCACATAAGGCCACTACAACCATTGTTGCCTCAACACCTTCTATCCAGTAGAAGAAAATTGCAGAAGACACAACATATATTGTTTCTTCACCTACAAAATGCCCCATCAAGCCTATAGACAACGTGTTGGTGGAACAGATTCAACCCCACCAGCAACAGGTTTGTGACAACCTTCCATAGACCAAACAACACAACTTCTCCAACAAGGCACACAACTCACCAAGATTCAGATTCATAAAACGATTTTCCCTCTTCCCCGGGCACTCAACGCAATGGAGACCATTTCTTCCTAAGGGGGGATGATTGATCCGGGTGGATATTGGTGGCCACCCACCTATTCCAAATTCCAATTGGCTCATCTTGACAGTTTTCAGTTCAACACGTTTCTCTGTCATGGGGAAATTTCTTTGTAATTGTGGGTTCTACACTTACGAGGTTGTCCTGAAGCCCTACATAACATCTAGGTGGATATTGGTGGCCCCCCACCTGTTCCAACTGGCGTATTTTGGAATTTTCCATGTCAGTACATCTTTATGTACTTTTAGGGTTGTTTTGAGGCTCTAAACAATGTTTTCTTGGCTTGCCATGGTCAAACCATAGACATAGTCAAAGTTTGATGGTATAATGTGTAGTTCTCGAAAAGAGCTTTCCAATGGGCTATCACGCACCTAAAACGAATATCATATGAAAAAGTTACAGCCCTGGGAAGTTAATGTACTAACTTACCCCAACAGGGCCCACATGACTTTTGGTGTTTCATCTCCTAGGGTTAGGTTTTTGGATGTTTAGGGTTTTGGCATTCATGTTTATCATAAAAAGGCCTTCAAAGCCTCATTGTAATGATCTTCTTGTGAATAAGAGTAGCCGTCACATATTTTCTCAAAGATAAAGCTGCCAGCATTCTAGCGAGTCTTGGACTTTGTATTTTTACAGTCTTTGTACATTTCGTTCATTAATAGAAATCATGTATTGATGTATCTCTCTATTTCAGACAATTTTTTTGAGTATTTCATTATAATATCTCTGCTTTCATTTTGTTCCGAAAATAATCCGGATCAACCAATGACTACTTTGAGCAGCATTCAACAGTGTTATGCCAAGGGCTCTTATCGAACTCGCACCATTTCCCAATGTCTTTCTTTATCTTCCCATTGTCCTTCTTTTTTTGCAGTTTGGACTACTTGTCCTGAGGCTGTCCATCCTTTCTCTACCTTTTGTTTTGTGGGTTGGGGCTGCCTTTGCCCTGCTTTTTCTATGAGGGGTTTGTAGACCCAAACTGATGCATCCTTTGTTTAAGGTTCTTCTTGATTTTGACAAAATATTGGTAGGTCACGCCCAAGGACGAAATGTCAAGAAAATCCTTTTTTTGTTTGGATGTATTGTTGGGCGCAAGCATATTTTTACGAAAGACCTATTTTTGGAAGGGAAGACCTAATTTTAGAGCACACGCAACGAGTGGCAAGAAAGAAGCATGCATAAAAAGAAGGAAAAGAAACATGCAAGAGGAAAATCCATGTGGCAAGGAGGCAGGCAAGCCTAACCATGATAGGGTTAGGGTTTTTGTTAAAGATTGTTATGACTATAAGCCTGTGAAATAGTATAAATAATAACCTAGGAGGTCTAGGTTAGGGGTTCAGTTATTATTGATGGGTTGAGAGACTGTCGATTGTGATAAGGTGGTAGAAGAGTCAAGTAGGTTAGATTTTGAGGGTTAGGTCACAGGCTGAGAAGCCTGGTGTGATCCAGTCCACCTCACAAAGGTTCCTTAACCTCAATATGATTGTATGATTGAAGATGTAATACGCGCAGCACAAGATTTTGCAGTAGATTAAATAAAAGAGCAGAGAAGCTATATCTTTGTGGACATAGCCCCAGGGAAGTGAACCACGGTAAAAATTGTGTTATGTGTGATGTTTATTGAATTCTTATTTTCTATGAATGGTTAGCTTATGAATGAATGATTAGCTAGAGGTATTAGTATGCATGCATGAGACTAAAGATGAATGAATCCTATAAAGACTTGAATCAGTAATAAGTTTAATGCATAAAGAAGGATATAATATGCTCCCAGATCCCCACTCATTCCCAGGCTGCAAGAACTTGAGCATTGTAGTCATCGATAAAGTTATCTCAGGTGAGACTATGATGTGCACTCTGCGCATAGTGTTTCCTTCTGGTTTACCAGGAAGGCCGATAGTTTTAGTTGGAAACCTGTTGAGATCCGAACCTGGGTCAACCCAAGAAGAAGTAAGAAGTGAGAGATCTAATCAACAAATGGTTCAGTTGTCAGCTAGAATTGCATGGGATTGAGTGGATGGGATCCGTGGAAGAAACACACGGAGGATGAAACTATAGAAGGGAATGTTCAAGCCATGGAATCCAACAAAGACGGATATCGAAAGATGGTTGAAAATGAAGGAACTTGAATTTGCACAGAATGACAACATAAACTCTAAGCTAACACTGTGCAAATGTCTCGACAAATACGTGTTTAGCGACTTTCATGAGGTATTTTTCTGTGATTTATGGCATTTGTTGCAGGAATGGTTATTAAGGTTAAAAAACAATGACCCTACAAATCAAATCAAACTGTTGGAGTGGAATCCTGTGGAGATCGTGCAGTTACAACAAGTTGATAACAAATTTACGCGCGTAGTAGATTTTTGGTTAGAGAATATTATTTCAGGGTTTATCACAGAATTTGTAGTAGATACAACTGAGTCTTACATTGTAGCAGAGAAGGATTTTCTAAATGGACCCATAGGTAGGTATGTCATATTGTTGTATACTTCAATAAAGATTTTATTGTATGACAACTGTGTGATTGCTATGGAATTCGACAACTAAACTTCCATGCACGCATGGGGGAAGGGGGGAAGCACTGAAAGGGGGCTGAAAAATGGAGGAAGAGATGGATAAGGGAAATAAGAAGGAGGCCATGGACCCAATCATGATGGAGGAAGAATAGATAAAAAAATATAATTGCAAAAGCTCGAAAGACATGTAGTAGAGTGCCCTACCAATATAAGATGAATAACAAGAAGAGAGCCATAGCTTATAGAAAGGGCTTGGAAAGTGATGAAGAAGAGGTATAGGATCTTCGGGATGTGGAGAATATTGAGGAAATATCATGTGAAACATATGAAAGGAAAACATGAGGTCCAAAGGTAGGAACAAAAGGAAGCACTCTAATCCAGATCATCGTCAGTGTGGAACGTACAACCCCATGTGCGACTAACACACCAGAAAGAACACCAGTGTTTAGACAACCAAATTTTAGTAGAAAAACAACAACATGACACACATACAATCAAGAAGAATCAACTGGAGGAGCCATTTCAGGAAGTAACAATCAAATATCTACACCACGTGGAGGTAGTAGTTCAAGACATGATCCCACGATTAGGTTACCAAAATTTCGGGGAAAGGCATCAAAGAACCCTGAAAATAACTTATTCATCTGTGAGAATATCTGGGAAGCAAAGACGATCACATATGAGGATACAAAGCTCATGCTTAGCAATCACACTAAGATATCGCGCATTGGACTCGTACATGAGTCTAGATGTAAACTGTCCACCATGAGTAACAAATACTATTGCAGATGTGAAAAAACTACTGATAAACGAATATCAGAAGCCTAGCTCAGAATACCAGTACAAGAATAAAATGATTGAAATCAGGAAGAAACTAGGTGAGTCTGGTTTGGAGATTGAACAGAGGTTTAAGCATCTCAAAGGTAAGTTGAAATATTCAATGACTAACATGCAACATAGGCATTTATTTGTGAATTCACTGCTACCACATTTGAAATACCCATTAAGAAAACATAAGTTTCAAACTCAGGTAGAGACTCTACAGGCAACCTTACAACTGGAAGAGAACCAGTATCAACAGAAAGATCCAACAATAGAGGATTTGAAGGAGTATTTGAAGAATCTAACATTTCAACTTAACCAGAATAAGGGTAAAGAGAAAATATAAGTTGTTGGTGTACCCTATGCAGGACAGAAGGACATCGTAAGAACAAATGTCCAATGTTTGCACAATATATGGCGATAGTGTTGGAGTTACTTCACACACACCTAGGATTTCTTTTTCCTAAGGTTTTTTATTTGTTTATTAGTCATAATTAGTCATTATCCAGTATCCTATATTTTAGGAGGGAATATTCCACCTGAAGAATATTCTCTTTCAGTTCACACTTTAGTTTGACTAGTTGAGTTGAGTTTAGATGTTGCATTGGGATCATCACCATGCAACATTGGGATCATCACCATGCTAATTCGACCTTGCCTTGGTATCATCACCAAAGTGGNACTCCCGTAACTATTGGTGTGTGTCCAGATCACTCTAGACTACCACTATGGTGACTTGGTTCACCTCAAGTCGAACTCATTGAGTTATACAGAGTATATCATGTGTAAATTATTCATTATTCATAACGGTTAATGAGAATTCTTTCCATTCTTTCTCTCCTTCTTCTTCTTTTTCCAATTATCTCTATAAATGTGTGTATCATTGTTTAGCTAGATCTATTATGTGCAGGTCAACACATTTACATGGTATCAGAGCCGACGGACTGCTAAGCAAAAGCTACACCAAAATTTTTTGCAGGTACAAAAGATTGAAGACAATGGAAAGATGGAATTCCAAAAGAATTCATTCTTACACCTTACAACTATTTTGCATGGAAGGAGAAAATATCCATACATCTTCGATCTAGAGGGTTGTATAGATTAACCATGAATATAGATACAGAGATGACATCAGCCATAGAAAAATCCAAGTACTTAAATCACATGGATGAAGCATGGCCCATCTTGGAAGGGATCTTTGGCAAATAGGATGAGATGAGGGGACACATGCTGGAGGTGGAGCTGCTCACATTGGATCAAAAAAGCTTTGAGAATATCCAAGATTTCTTTACAAAATTCAAGGATTTACTGTCGCAACTCAAATCTTATGGGGTTGATAAATCGAAGGAGGAGAAACAAATGGTTCTCACCATTCTCTCCAAGCTTGGTCCTGAATTATCAATATTCATATCTACATTCCATATTATCAGATTTGCCTCTGGAGCCACCTGGAAGATGCCTTCTCTTGAGGAATTTATCGAATCCTTGATACAAGAGCAAACCAAGCTGATCAACATGGGCCCAATCAAAGGCCCAAGGGCGCATGCACTCACTGTGCATGATGGAAGCCACAAATATCAGAAATCTAAAGATAAAGATAAGCAGAAATCTCATGCACATACGAAGAAGGAAGGGTACACAAAACCCTTCATTGATGCCTCTGGATTTAAAGGAGAAAAGGGAAGAAAAGGAGAGAAATGCACATACTGTCACAAAGGATTCCATTCGAAATATGCATGCATGCAAAAAAAAATAGACCTAATGTCTCAGATAATTCAGAAAAACAACCTTGGAGATCGCATCCTCGAGGGTGCAAAGAAGAAGAAGCCAGAAGATACGAATTCCAAGAAAGGCAATTCTAGCCATGCCTTGATTGCAATCAACTCCTCTCCCAATGCTTGGATCGTAGATTTAGGAGAATCACATCACATGGCTGCCTCAGAAGCAGTCTATTCTTCTTTGGATGCATGCAAAGGTCCTCCTATTCTGATGGGGGACAACTCTTCTGTCGAAGTCACTGGCAAAGGAAGGATTGAACTCACCAATGAAAGCTTCGAGAACGTGCTACATGTTCCCAAGATTTCTGTCAACCTTCTCTTCGTGTATCAGATGACGAATTCCGGCACCAGAAAGAAAGTCGTATTCACACCAAATTCCGTGGACATATGCGACATGCAAACCAACTCCAGGGTTGCTACCAGTGAGGTAAATCATCAGTCTAGATTGTATACATTTTCTGATTTCATTGAACCTGATTCTGCTTTACTGCTTACTCATGCTAATGAAAGTAGTAGATATGGCACGAAAGGTTTGGACATTTGAATTTCAGATACATGCAATAGCTTAGCAAGCACAGATTAGTTGATGGTCTACCAGACATCCATTTCTCCAAGGGAGTATGAGAGGGATGTGTTCTCGGAAAACACCCTCAAGAGAAATTTGTCAAAGGAAAGTCTTAGCGAGCTTCCGCACCTTTAGATTTGATCCACAATGACCTCATGGGTCCTTTTCCACATCCATCGATTAACAAAGCGAGGTTTGTTCTCATTTTTGTTGATGATTTCTCACGTTTTACTTGGATCTACTTTCTCAGGCAAAAATCCGAGGTCTTTCAACGCCTCAAAGATTTCAAAGCTTTGGTTGAGACACAGACCGAAAAGAAGATCAAAGTCCTCCGAATTGATAACAGGGGAGAGTATGTGAATCATGAGATTCACAATATTTTCCATGAGGTAGGGGTTCAGTTGCAGCATACAGTTCCCTACACTCCGCAACAAAATGGAGTTGTTGAGCGGAAAAACAGATCTCTAAAGGAGATGGCATCTTGCATGTTTCATGCAAAGTCACTACCACAAAGACTATGGGCCAAAGCACTTAACTGTGCAACATACATCCAAAACAAATCTCTTCATAGATCTATCAAGGATAAGACCCCCTACGAGGCTTGGAGCGGCCTCAAACCGGAAGTGACCCACTTTCGCATTTTTTGTTCTCGTGCATGGGCCCGCATTCCCTCTGAAAAGAGGAAGGAACTTGATCCACAGAGCACTGAGTGCATTTTTGTTGGATACCCCGACGGTGTGAAGGGATATCAACTTATTGATCTTTCCTTAGACCGACTCATCATTGAGCGTAGTGTCCAATTCGAGGAAAGTGTCTCGCATGTACCTCGACAGTCGCATGTAGACGCCTTCACTCTTCCCCCTATCCGAGATGATGAGCATGCCCATGCCGACTCTTCTTCAGATAAGATTTTTGATTCAAAGGACTCAGAGGATTCAGATTTAGATTTAGAGACTTCTCCAAGCCTGACGATTTTTCCGACGACGAAGGGTTTAACTCAGAACACTCGGTTTCGGGATCAGATGACATGGAAGATAACAATGATCATAATGAATAAAGGGGAAACCCACCTCAGAATAATCAACCTTGGTTGGCCAGAGATGCTTTGGCCATCCCTGGACGAGTACATAACCTTCCTCGACATCCAGAAAAGTTAGTCAGAGAATCTAGATGCAATTGCAGAGCCAGAGCAGAGGCCC
>JASDQU010102818.1:38448-56316 GCA_032191745.1 Picea mariana
AATACTGAATCCTATTACAGTGATATAGTGTTCAATAATAGCTTACCAGTCTCATCACTATTCTACTGCATTTTGTTGCTCTGTCTGCCTCACTGCCTTCCTGCACACCTAAATTGTGTTGTCTGTTCTTCTGCCTTTTATGCTCTGGGCGCCATGTCCATTCACTACACAGTTCCTCTTCTGTTCAATTTAGCTGCTGCACTTTCCTCCTTCACGCATGAATTACCTTCAACAACAGCAACCACAACCACTTCCAACAACAACAACAAACACATCTCTTCTTTGTACTGTGTATTTATAGCTTTTGTGCACCTTGTGCATGCAATGCATGCAATACCTCTTCATACTCACACCATGCTGATATCCTCCACAACTTGAGAGATCTGTCTGATCATCATCGTGACTCTTCAGCTTCTCTCGCCATTTTTCCACTCATTCAGCATCACTGTACGTTATGCTAAGATTCCTCAGCATCTCTGTTAGTTGAGACTCTTTGTCTTCTCTGTGACAGTCGATCTCACCTTCTCTATTCCAGTTACAAGCGTCAATGCTCATCCAGCTGTCAATAACCTCCATGAGCATCTTCATCCCTCTTGAAGATTCCCAGAGACTCTTCATCTCCTCTATCAATAACCCCGAAGTGTTTTTGAGTCCTCTGGAAAAAACCATCAGTGGTTTCTGGTAGTTACACTGTGACGTGCAACAGTAGCCCTCCAATTATGCTTAGATTTACTTGCATCATTGGATTAACTCTAATTTAAGCGTTTCACACTTTCGCAATTTGGAGATTCTACAATGAGGCATCTTGACTCTTCATGTTGCGAGCTCTGAAAAGGAGCTTGTCTTCTCTAGCTCCCTCCTCTACGTGACCATAGGTGGTGACCACCGGTTATAGTGATATTTCAGCTTTTCGGTATTTTGGCATTCGTATGATCCCATGTTTTGACACTCCCAGACGTGATCCCCGAAATTACTAGGTGGAGCTTATCTACACTAGGTCCTTCCTCCATGTGACCACACACGGTGACCATAGGCTGTGCTATAAGGAACTGCGAACTTATGGTCTTCATTGACCCTCATCGACGGTCCACAATCTCGATGAATCAACGGTCCAGATATTTTCACGATCTTGCATCTCGTTGTTCCTTATATGGAGGCTCTCGTTACTCCAAGTCATGATATGCAAAGGTCCGAGATGGAGGTTAGATCAACGGTCCAAAAATCTTGGTGATCTGACGGTCCAAATCTTATCATGAGTTCACTTCTCGCGATTCCTGTGATGGAGGTTCTCATCACTCCAAGTCACGATACGTGAAAAGATGAAATGGAGTCAATGGTCCAGATCACATCTTGATCTGACGGTTGTGATTAAATTGCGATTTTTCATATCGCGATTGCAATGGTTATGTTTCTTGCCTCTCCAAGTCGCGAGTCGCGAAGCTCCGAGATGGAGCTGGATCAACAGTCCCAATCAACACTTGATATGACGATCATTGGAAATTGTAAATGGGATCCAACAATCAGAAATGATGCTTCTCCTACCGAGCTTAGTTTGTTCCACTTACTCTGATCTTGCCATCGATGATCTACCAACAATCCTCTACATTATCTCTTCTGAGCTTATTCGAATCTTCTTTGCAGCGACTTCTCATACTGCCCATCTATTACATACTTTTTGTACTCATGCCATCTTCATTGCTGTACTTGCCATCATTGTTCTTTGCCATCGCCGATCTTTGCAATCGTTGTTCTTTCCATCAATGACAAGATTACTCTCAATTGTAAACCTTCCAACAATCTCTCCCTTTGGCATTGATGGAAACCCTGAACGACTGTGCTAATCTGTTTGGACCTCCAACTATAGCATCCGATCCGTACAACTCGTTTTCTCCCCCTTTGACATCAATGTCAAAGAAAAAATGCTCCCCCTGAGCTTTTGCATTAATTTTAGGAGGTATCAGATATGCAACCAATACATGACTCCCCCTAACATGATGGACTCTCTTAGATGTGAGACGGGATGACACCCAGCTTCTGTCTGAGATATTCAAATGGTGTCTTTGCTAGAGGTTTAGTAAAGATGTCTACTATTTATTTTGTAGTGGGAATGTAATTGACCTGAACAATTTGATTGGTGACCTGATCTCTCATAAAATGATATTTTATGGGAATATGCTTGGTCTTAGAGTGGAATATAGGATTTTTAGACACACTGATGGCACTAGTGTTATCACAATGAATTGGGATCAGTGTAGTGTATTTTACCTCCAAATCTGCAAGTGTTTGAATAATCCATAATACCTGAGTGCAACAGGTGGCAATAGCAATGTACTCTGCCTCCATGGTTGATAAATAAATGGAACCTTTCTTTTTACTAAGCTAGGCTACTAAGGAGTCACCCAACAAGAATGCTCCTCCACTGGTGCTTTTTCTCTCATCAGCACAGTTTGCCCAATCTGCATCTGAATAAGTAGTTAGTTGAAGATTTTGATTTTTGGGATACCACAGACCATAAGTCATTGTTTCTTTCAAATACCTGAATATCCTTTTGACATCTTGCAAATGACTCTGTTTAGGTGTATCCTGATATCTTCCTACCATTCCTACAACATGCATTATGTCTGGGCAAGATGCTGTGATGTACAGCAGGCTTCCTATCATTGATTGATATGAGCTTTGATCAACATTAGGTGAATCATCATCCTTTCTTAATTTACATCCAGTTACCATAGGTGTACCCATAGGTTTAGAATCTTCCATTTGAAACCTTTTTAGCATTTCTCTTAGATATTTTTCTTGAGAAATGAACATTCCTTCGGGCCTTTGAGTAATTTGCAGACCAAGAAAAAATGACAGTTCTGCTATCATAGACATTTCAAATTCAGACTCCATGGCAGAAGCAAACCATTGTACCAATGAATCCTTATTACATCCAAAGATGATGTCATCTACATAGACCAATACGATGAGAAAATCATTGTTCTCTGTTTTAATATACAGATTGTTGTCAGTTGTTCCTCTCCTGAACCCTTTATCTTTGAGATACGTATCTAGTCTGTGATACCAGGCTCAAGGGGCTTGTTTTAAACCATATAAGGCTTTCTTCATCTTGCATACTAAGTCAGGGTTATCAAACAGTTTGAAACCCTCTGGTTGTTCCATATAGACTTCTTCACTTAAATCTCCATTTAGAAAGGCTGACTTGACATCCATTTGGTAGACTTTAAACCTTTTATGACAAGCATACACAAGAAACATTCTGATAGCTTCTAATCTTGCTACGGGCGCAAATGTTTCATCAAAATCCAATCCCTCTATCTGAGCATAGACTTTACAGACTAACCTTTCTTTGTTCCCGATAAGTTGTCCTTGCTCATTCAAATTAGTCTTAAAGATCCATTTGGAGCCAATGACGTTTTTACCTTCAGGTCTTTGAACCATCTCCCACATATTGTTTTTCTCAATCTGATCAAGTTCTTCATACATTGCTTTAACCCAGTGGTCATATTTTCTGGCTTCATTAAAATTATTGGGTTCCATCATGGATATGAAGGCCATATGAGATTGTTCGGTTTTTTTGATTAGCTTTCTCCTGGTTAATACACCTTTGTCTTTTTCTCCAATTATCTGACTTGCAGGATGATTCTTTTGAATGATTCTAGAGGAAGAATTTGTAGTTGACTGCTGATTTGAGTCTGTCTGAGTGTCTGAGTCTTCATCTAATTCAGAGTCTTTGTTTTTTGATTCTTGGACTTGTTCATCTTCATCTTTGGATGTGTCTTCTGTAGAAGACTCATTACTGTACACCTCTCTTGTTGGGATTCCTTCATCAATTTTTACATCAATACAATCAACCATTTTATGTAGCCTCTTATTATAACATCTATATCCTTTACTGTTTATAGCATATCCTAAGAAGATACCTTCATCAGCCCTGTCATCATATTTTCCGAGGTTCTCATCATTATTCTTTATGTAGCACTTACTCCCAAAGACTCTGAAGTGTTTGATTGAGGCAGGTCTTCCAAACCATAATTGATAAGGTGTCTTGTCACTTTGTGGTCTGAGGTGGGATTTTTTAAGCACATGGACTACTATGTGTATTGATTATACCCAGTAGGTTTGACCAATGTTCTTCTCATTCATCATTGACCTGGCCATTTCCTGCACTATTCTATTTTTCCTCTCAACAACTCCATTTTGTTGTGGAGTTCTTGGGATTGTGTATTCTCTCTTGATCCCATGTTCATCACAGAATTCCTTGAAGTCTCTTGACATAAACTCTCCTCCCCGATCTGATATTACTGCCTTTAACCTCTTACTTGTTTGAGTCTCTGTTAAAGCCTTAAATATTTTAAACTTCTCAAATGCTTCAGCCTTTTCTTTGAGAAACGCAACCCAAGTAAGTCTAGAGTAATCATCGATAATCAGCATGAAATAGTTTTCTTTCCCTGTGCCTTCCTGTCTTGATGGTCCACATAAATCCATATGAACTATTTGGAGTGGTTTCTCTGCTGAAGTAAAGCTCTTGGACTTAAACCGTGTCCTGTTTTGCTTCCCTACTTTACAGGGTTTGCACATTGAATCTTGGGGCGTTGATATTCTTGAAAGATCTTTTACTGCCTCAAGTTTTTTGAGTTTGATTAAGTGGTCAAAGTTTAGATGTCCAAGTCTCCTATGCCATAACCAAATTTCTTCATTTTTTCTTAGATGACATTCTTCTCTATTTTATTTCAGCACATATACATTATTTTTTGTCCTTATGCCTTTGGCCACCACTTGTCCTGAGTTTACAGACTTTATCTTGCAGTCCTTGGACGTGAACAACACTTCGCATCCTCTGTCACACATTTGACTGACACTGAGCAGATTATTTTTCAGCCCATCCACAAGTAGAACATCTTGGGCTTTTCCTTTTCCATTACTTAAGCTCACCATCCCTTTGCCCTTTATTTTCCCTGGAGCATCATTTCCAAAGGTTACGTTTCCAGATTTGCTTTCACTTAGAGATAGAAACTTGCCTTTGTCTCCCATCATATGTTTGGAGCATCCACTGTCTATATACCAAGGGTTCATTTTTCTTTGAGTGGACAACACTAATCCACACTTGTCACTTTCCTTCTTCTTCCAACACTTGATATTTTCAGCAGGAGATTTCAAATCTGGTTCATATTCCCTTAAACGACAGTCAATAGATTTTTGTCCATAGTTATGACAGATGTAGCATTCAATCTCATTGTTCAACAGGTCAAACTTATTGGTGCAACGTTGTCTACTCATTGACTGTTGATTATTTCTTGACCTCTTTGGTTGCATGTCCCTAGACTTAATTTGGCCATTGGCAATCAGTGAAGGTTTGTTGATTGGCTGCATCATTCTTTGTTGTGGTAAGTATTTATTCCTTTGAAATCTTAATTGCTCATGTCTAAGTCTTAAGCAACAATTTACATCTTTGTGGCCAAAGTTAGCAAAGTAGAAACAATAGCCATAGAAGAATTCTTTGTACCTGGAAAATGGTTGTCTTCATTCAGTAGTGAGCACATTACTTCTTTGTTCTACATATTTAGATCTGGCATCTTTTACCTTACTCAACCTGGGTGGCTGATTGTCTTCCTTTGTTTCTGCAAGATTGTTATTGTCATTGGTTGTAATTTTGACAAACTTGATGTGTTCTTCATTTCCTGGCTTACCACTGCTTGATCCCTCTTCATAACCCAAGCCTATTTTCAAATTTGGATTCGTTTGCTGATTTAGATTGGTGTCCAATCCTTCTAAGGCTTTGATACTTGACAGATTCTGATTATACAAGGATTGAAACTTCTCCATTTCTTTCCTTGTTTTCACTACTTCTTGTTCTAATGCTTCACATATTGCATTCTTTTTTGATAGCTGTTGTTTTAGAATATCTTCGATTTTCTTTGCCTCTTCCAATTCTACTTTTAGTAAGACAAGGTCTTCGTCAGGTTCTTTAATGTCTTTCTTGAACTGTATCAACAATTGTCTTTGATTTCTGTTCTTGATTCTTAGTCTGTCAATCTCTTCCCGTGCACTAATCAGTTCTCCTTCCATGTCAACCACAGCTTCTTCTTCATCACTCCCTATGCTTTTATTATCATAATCCTCTTTGGCCATAAGTATGAAGTCATTTAGTTTATCTTGAATAGAGGAGTCATCTTCTTCATCATCTGAATGATCATCATCATTGTTTACGCACAGACTTTTCTTCTTAAAGTTTTTCTTTTTAAAGAAATTTCTATGTTTGTACTTCTCCTCATCATCACATGTCTGATCCTTTCCTTTGTGGGGACATTTATTTGCAAAATGACCTATCCTACCACAGTTGAAACATTTGAAAGGCAGTTTACCTTTGTATTTGCCTGATCCCTTCTTCAGTCTCTTCACAATTTTTTCTTCAATTTCATCGGGCTTAGAATCCTCATTCTTGTCTGCTTTAAATGATGCTTCTCTGGAGGTGGGTTTATCTTTAACTATTCTGATTTCATATGCAGTCAATGTTCCTAGCAATTGATCAAACTCCAAGGTTTTTAGATCATCAATTTCTTCTATAGCAGAGACCTTCGGGTTGAACCTATCTAGGAAAGATCTCAAGATTTTCTGAACTAAAGAAGGTTCATCAATTGTTTCACCAAGTGCCCTCATTGCATTTACCATTTATTCTACTCTCAAAAAGTATTTTCCAACAGTTTCATCTTCCTTCATCTTCAACTGTTCAAACTGTATTCTGTAGGTTTGAAGCTTTTCATCCTTTACCT
The DNA here is from genome assembly GCA_032191745.1 of Picea mariana. Classification (NCBI taxonomy): domain Eukaryota; kingdom Viridiplantae; phylum Streptophyta; class Pinopsida; order Pinales; family Pinaceae; genus Picea; species Picea mariana. The sequence continues at coordinate 45,222 of JASDQU010102818.1, forward strand.
TCTCATTACCCTCATAGCTGCTAATGAGTTTGTGATGCAGACCCCCTTCTCCTAGATCCATAGATCAGGATCCATGCAGAATCTTTTCCTCTCTTCTGGCCCAAAGTGCTCGACTGGCCTTTCTATTTCCCTTTCGGGAAATCTGCACCCACAAACGACCTTGAGAAATTTCCCCCCTTATACTTCGAAAGATTGGACTTCACATTTTTGCGAGTCCTGTGGCCGAGTGTCTTGTCTCTCAGACCCCCGAAACCTAAAATTATGACGCTTGGCCTTTCCTATCTCTATTTCACCTTTCTCCTTATCACGATTTCGGGAGTCGCAATGTCATGCAACTCATCCCCTCGACCTCCAAAATCTCGATTCCCACATTACTGAAAACTTCAATGTTTGGTCACCAAAAGAAATCGACGGTTGTGATTCCCCGCTTGATCCAACGGTCAGCGTGTTTTCGCATATTGGGAGTTCGAGACTCTCGATGCCAAAAACCTCATGTCAACACAAACTCTGAATTCCCGAATCCCAATATCTTGTACTGCTATTCTTTTCCGGGCTTTCCACCTTTTCATGATTTCAGAACTTTTGTTCCCGAAATGTATGGGTCTCCGTTCTTCAGGATTTGTGAAATGCCGAACCCCGATAAGCCGATGGACTTTCCTATCGGGATTTTTCCCGAACTCTTGGATTTTCGCCATGCGTCCTCCTATGATGGACAGTCCTCAATCATTTCATGATTTCATGAAATCAAATGCTGAAATGCTCCGCATCCTGTCCTCTTGATCCCCAAAATCTCGACATGTGAAATGCCGACGGACTCTTGATCGCCACCATGTGTCTCAACAGATGGACGATCCTAATTCAGTTCGGGATTTTGTGACTTGCGATTCCCCAATGTCACAATTTCTCTGTCAATTCGAAACCTTGGTAGCCGAAATACCGATGGGATCTTGATCTCCACCACGTTTTCTAATGAATGGATGACTCAGATCAAATTTGGGGTTTTCACTATGAAGTGACCCGATCTCTTGTCCTCGAGACCTCCGATATCCCAAATTTCAAAGTCCCGATATCCCAACGCCTTTCGGGACTTTCGCTTTGTTTGTGAGGGTTTTAACCCCCATGCAACTCCTGTCAGATCCCACGACTGACGGGTATCTAAGTGAGGTCCGACGACTCATGATATCCTGAGCTTGAAACTTTGGAAAAAGTCGTAACCCCCTTGCTTCTCTGTCAGATCACATGGCTGGTGGGACTTCACAAATTCTCTACGGAGAATTTCAACCATCTGTCTCTTCCCTTGAGAACTTCCGTGAAATTTCAACAAAATATTTCTCTACTTGGAACTTGTCCTCCTTCATCATGATGTCACTGCACCTCCTTTCAATTCTTCAAGGCACTTAGCCTCTTGCTTTCCTTCGACAACTTCAAAGGCTGAGGTTTTCCATGACTTCAAGTCTTTTAGAAAAACTCCCGTTGGCACTCCTTGTAGCCGACCTTCAAACACTTTCAAGTGTTGAACTCCTCTCGACTCTGCGCACTCCCTGCAGCAACAGTATCTCAACAAGTCATTCAGGTTACAAACCCCTGAAGCTTCACTCGGCCTGCACACACTTTGCACGGCTCCTGTGCCTAACTACACTTTTGAGGAAATGAGGACAAAACTATCCTATCTGAGCTTTCATTTGTAAACCTACAAACCCTTTGTCAACGCACTCCTTGTGAACAACTCAACTACACTCCTTGCAGGAACTCTCACTCAGACAGAGAAACAATTGAAACTCATTTCCTANTTGCACGGCTCCTGTGCCTAACTACACTTTTGAGGAAATGAGGACAAAACTATCCTATCTGAGCTTTCAGTTGTAAACCTACAAACCCTTTGTCAACGCACTCCTTGTGAACAACTCAACTACACTCCTTGCAGGAACTCTCACTCAGACAGAGAAACAATTGAAACTCATTTCCTAACTCTTTCTCTCTCAGAATTCAAACATAACCCTGAAATCATTCATACACAACATAGAAAGAAAATGTATAACAGAAAGATTAAAACCATGAACATACCATTTAGCATACACATACAAGAAACAAATACAATGCCATGAATTTGAATCGAAGATCTTTATATTAATTCAAATCGTTGTACATGGGTGGTTTTCAAACACAGTTTCTCTACTCCATCTTTGTATGCTATTCTCTTGGTAATGATCTTCACTATCATACGATAATAAAATGAGGGTGTCTATATCTGTTTTCCCTCCACTCCTAAAACTGTCTAATCTCAAAATTCAAAGCTACCTACTAACATAAATGCCTTCTTAGTCCTTCAGACGAGAGTGGGTCGCTCAAGGTATGATTACAATCTATAAGTACGCCTCTCCTTAACTATTACATTTACATTTGGCGCATCCATGTTCAAATTTTTTTGAACAATTCATCATGTGCCTAAAATGCGTTGGCGCTTGCCCCACGCTCGCTTGACGTTGGCGATGCTCCTACATCATACTTCCTCGCTTGAAAATTTTCATGGGCTCCTATCCATGAGCTCTCACATGGTCTATCCATGCTTCTAAATCTCTGCTTCATTCTCCCAACTGGCATCTTCAACTAGATGTCCCTTCCACTTGACCAAGTATTCGAAGTATTCCTTTCTCCTAGTCTTCTTGCTAACTCTTTTGTCTAGTATGCTTTCCATCTGTGGCTTGTCTGCAATAGGCATCTGTTTTGTCCACTAGACCTCTGGTTGTTCATCACTTGTTCCGGCTTCCTCAACTTTGTATGGGTACAAATCTGAGACATTGAATATTGGAGAAATTTCGATCCCATCAGGTAATTCAATCTCATAAGCATTTGCCCCAAATTTCTTCAAGACCTTACATGGTCCAATCTTCTTCATTTTCAGTTTGTTATATGTCCCTTTCGGGAACCTTTCCTTTCTCAGATGTGTCAGAATCAAATCACCACCTCAAATTGAAGTTGTCTCCTGTGTTGATCTGCTCTTCGCTTATACTCTTGGCTCGAGTTCTGTAAATGCTCCTTCACCTGGCTGTGAAGTTCCTTCATTGCTTCTGCGAAATCCTCTGCACTATCAATTCTAGTTGCATTTTGTTCTGAATCTCTCAATTCCGAAACTCCTCTTGGTTGCATCCCATAAACAATCTAGAATGGATTATGCCCTGTGCTTCTATTTATTGAATCATTATAAGAAAATTATGTCTATGGAAGAATATTGTTCCACTGGCTGTGGTGTTCTGTCACCAAGCTCCTCAACAAGTTTCCCAAGGTCCTATTCACAACTTTTGTCTATCCATCCGTCTGAGGATGATAAGCTGAACTGAACGATAAATTTGTTCCCATCTTTTTCCACAAGCTTCTCCAGAAGTGTCCCACAAACTTGGTGTCTCAATCCAAAACTATGCTCCTTGGTAAGCCATGAAGTCAAACGACTTCTTTGAAAAACATATTCGCAATGTGAGTTGTGTCACTGGTTTTCTGACATGGTATGAAGTGTGCCATATTAGAAAATCTATCTACCACTACAAAGATCGATTCAAACCCTCTTTGTTTTCTCGACAGTCCCAATATGAATTCCATGCTGATTGCATCCCATGGCATGTCAGGTATGGGTAATGGTTGATAAAAACCTGCATTCTGCCTCTTTCCTTTGGAATGCTGACAAATTCTGCATCTGTCTACAAATCTTTTGATGTATTCTCACATTCCTGGACAAAAATATGACTCATTCAACTTTGAAAACGTCTTTTCATGACTGAAATGTCTGTCCAATCCTCCACTATGTTTCTCCTTCAGCAAATTCTCCCTCATGGAGCATTTTGGAATACAAAGTTGATTACCTTTAAATAGTAATCATTCCTGGATCATGTATTCTTCCCATTGGCTTCTATCCCTGAGAATTGGATTCTCAACTGCTTCATACACCTCCTTAAAATCTGGATCATCTCTATACATGTCTGTGAGATCATCAAAACCCAGTGTTTTAACTCTGAACTCCTGCAACAGCAAACAGTTCCTGCTCAAAGCATCAACAACCTTGTTAGCAGTTCCAGAAATATGCTTAGTTACAAAAGTAAAGTTTTGCATGTATTCAACCCATTTAACATGTCTTTGATTCAACTTCTCCTATTGAGTCACAAATTGTAATGCATGATTATCACTATACAAGAAAAACTCCTTTGGGATTAAGTAATGTCTCCATTTTTTCAATGCCTATATAATGGTATAGAATTCCTTATCATATGTGGAGTACTTCACTTTCACTTCATTCAGCTTTTCGCTGAAGTATGCTATCAGCCTGTCTTCTTGACTTAAGACTACCCCTATTGCAAATCCACTTGCATCACATTTTACTTGAAATGTCTTTTTGAAATCCGACAACACCAAAATTGGTTGTTCTGTAATTTTCTTCTTCAACAAATTGAAGATTTTCTCAGCCTCTTCTGTCTAGTGAAAATACTTATGTCTCTTATTCACTGTGTCCATCATCGGTGCACTAATTCCACTGAAATTCCTGATGAACTTCCAGTAGAAACTAGCCAATCCATGAAAACTTCTCACCTCAAATATACTCTTCGGTGATGGCCAATTCTTGATCACCTCCACTTTATCTGGATCCATCCTCAATTTATCTGCAGAAATAACAAAACCCAAATAAATGAGTTCTATCTTCATGAATGAGGATTTATTCATGTTTATTAGCAGCTTCTCTTGCTGTAATCTCTTCATTAATGTAGCTAAGTGTTTCAGATGTTCTGCCTCTGTTTGACTGAAAATCAGTATGTCATCCAGATACACAATGACAAACTTTCTGATGAACTCCTTCAAGACTTCATTCATCAACCTCATGAAGGTACTTGGTGCATTCGTTAAGAAAAATGGCATAACAAGACATTTGTACAACCCTTCGTTAGTCTTGAAGGTTGTCTTCCATTCATCACCTTCTCTCATACGAATCTGGTGATATCCACTCTTTAAGTCAATTTTCGAAAAAAAATTTGCTCCACTCAAGAAATCCATCAGATCATCCATCCTTGGAAATGGAAATCTGTACCTGTTGGTTATATTGTTGATCGCCCTCGATTCAGTACACATCCTCCAGCCTCTGTCTTTCTTTGGACTAAGCACTGTCGAAACAACACATGGACTCAAGCTTTCTCTAACCAACCCTTTGTCCAACAAATCCTGGACTTGTCTTTTGACATCTTCATTCTCCTGCGATGTTAATCTGTATGTTGCTTTGTTTGGAAAACTAGCTCCAGGTATGAGATCAATATGATGACTCACACTTCGGATTGGTGGCAATGAATGAGGTAGTTCTTCCACTACTATGTCAGCGAACTCTTCCAGCAGTTCGTGAACCTCTTCTGGTAAATCATCTACCCTTTTGCTAGTTAAAACAATCTTTGGCTTCCTAACCACAATGAATTACAGTTCCTCCTTCTTCTTAACCTCTGTAAGAAGTTCCTTCCCACTCATGAGAAGTACAGTGTTGCTTACTTCAGGTTTCACCTCCTTATCTTTGATTGGAAGCAACATGTGAGTTCTCCCATTCTTCTCTAGGGTGTATGTGTTCTTTCTCCCATCATGAATCACATTTCTGTCATATTGCCATGGTCTACCCAGCAATAGATGACAAACATCCATGGGAATAACATCACAGAGTATCTTATCATTATATCCTCCTATCTTAAATTCAACTAAACACTGTTTAGTGAAATTTACCTGATGTCCTTTTTGTAGCCACGAAACTCTATATGGACTTGGATGTTTAATCGTCTCCAGCTCCAACTTTTCTACCATCTCTGTAGAAACAAGATTATCTGTGCTACCACTGTCCACAATGACCTTTCATACCCTGTCCTTGGTTTTGTAAGCAGTCTGAAAAAGACTGTTCCTTTGTACTGGATTTTCCACCTCCTTCTCTGGTGTTAAGAGAACTTTTCGCATCATCAATGATCTTCCACCTTCAGCATATTCTGCCTCAACATTCTGCCTCTGCGCTTTGACAATGTGAGTCTCACCACGTTCTTTCTTCTTATCTGGACATTCATAAGATTTGTGTCCGACCTTTCCACACATGAATCATTTTATCACTCCACCTCTTCCTCTTCCTCTACCTCTAGTACGAGGAAAAATGTTGTTATCATCATACTCTCCTTTCTGATCAGCATACTGCCTTCTCTACGAACTTCCACCTCTCTCAGTCTGAGTCTAAGGTTTCTTCCCATCTTCTTTGTGTTTCTGAGTTCTATCCTAGGCAATTGATTTGCCTCTGGTTTGACTTCTGCCTAGGCCTCTCTAACCTTGTTTTTGGCTCAGCTTTTCTTCAGCTTTTAGAGCCATTTGATAAACATCTTCCACCGTTTGGATGGTCATCATGCTCATTTGATCTTGAATGTCATATCTCAGGCCATTCATGTACCTGGCAACCTTTTCATCATCGCTTTCCCGATGATCTACCCTGATGTTCAGCCTATAGAATTATTTAGTATATTCCTTCACTGTCATTAGCTTCTGTCTCAAATTTTGCATTCTTCGAAACAGAGTAATCTAGTAATCCCTGGGAATGAATTCCGCCTTCATCTTCGCAATAATCCTATCCCAACTCTTGATTTTCTTCTTGCCTTTGCAGTGTCTGTCAGCTTGTGGTTCATCCCACCACAATGGTGCATGTCCTTTCAATCTTGTGACAGCATGTTTGACCTTCTTGTCTTCCTCGACATCTTCATAGTCAAAATAAGTGTCCAGAGCTCTAATCCAGTCTAGAATCTCTTCAACATCTAGGTTTCCCTCATAAACTGGGATGTGCATTTTTTCCCTGGCACCCATCCTTGCGACAGCTCTAATCAAGCGTTCATTTGCAGCATCTTCCGCTGAAATTTCTTCTTCTTCATGTTCAACTTCATTTTCACTTTCAGAATTACTAAGATCCCCAGCACTGACTGTGTGCCTCTATGCTGTCTCCATGTCCTCAAGTCTGGCGTGTAAATCACACATTTCTCTTGCCATCGCTGGGTCAGGCATCTGCCTACCTCTTCTTCTTGGTATTTCCCTTTCCTTTGGCGGGTCGGGTGTTTTCCTATCCCTTCTTCTTGGTGGCATGGTGAATCTTCCTTTTCCTTGCTACAGAAAGCAAAGAAGAATTTATGTTCTCTGATACCACACTTGACGCAGACCCCCTTCTCCTAGATCCATAGATCAGGATCTGCACAGGATCTTTTCCTCTCTTCTGGCCCAAAGTGCTTGACTGGGCCTTCTATTTCTCTTTTGGGAAATCTGCACCCAAAAACAACCTTGAGAAATTTTCCCCTTTATACTTTGAAAGATCGGACTTCACGTTTTCACGAGTCCTGTGGCCGAGTGTCTTGTCTCTCAGACCCTCGAAACCCAAAATTATGACACTTGGCCTTTCCTCTCTCTATTTCACCTTTCTCCTTATTGCGATTTCGGGAGTCACAATGTCATGCAACTCATCCCCTCGACCTCCAAAATCTCGATTCCCACATTACCGAAAACTCCGATGTTCGGTCACCAAAAGAAATCGATGGTTGTGATTCCCTGCTTGATCCAATGGTCAGTGCGTTTTCGCATATCAGGAGTTCGAGACTCTTGATGCCAAAAACCTCATGTCAACACAAACTCTGAATTCCCGAATCTTGATATCTCGTACTGCTATTATTTTCTGGGCTTTCCACCTTTTCCCGATTTTGGAACTTCCGTTCCCAAAATGTACAGGTCTCCGTTCTTAAGGATTTTCGAAATGCCGAACCCCGATAAGCTGATGGACTTTCCTATCGGGATTTTTCCCGAACTCTTGGATTTTCACCACACGTCCTCCTATGATGGACGATCCTCAATCATTTCGTGATTTCACGAAATAAAATACCGAAATGCTTTGCATCCTATTCTCTTGATCCCCGAAATCCCGACATGTGAAATGCTGACGGACTCTTGATCACCGCCACATGTCTCAACAGATGGATGGTCCTGATTTAGTTCAGGATTTTGTGACTTGCGATTCCCCGATGTCACAATTTCTCCGTCAATTCGAAACCCCGGTAGCTGAAATACTGACGGGTTCTTAATCTATGCCACGTGTTCTAATGAATGGATGGCTCAGATCAAATTCATGGTTTTCTCTACAAAGTGACCCGATCTCCTGTCCTCGAGACCTCTGATATCCCGAATTCTGAAGTCTCGATATCCCGACGCCTTTCGAGACTTTCGCTCTGTTTGTGAGGGTTTTAACCCCCGCGCAACTCCTGTCAGATCCCACGACTGACGGGTATCTAAGTGAGGTCCGACGACTCATGATCTCCTAAGATTGAAACTTTGGAAAAGGTCACAACCCACTTTCTTCTTTGTCAGATCGGACGGCTGGTGGGACTTCGCAAATTCTCTACGGAGAATTTCGACCGTCCGTCTCTTCCCTTGAGAACTTCCGTGAAATTTCAACAAAATATATCTCTGCATGGAACTTGTCCTCCTGCAGCACAATGTCACTGCACTTCCTTTCAATTCTTCAAGGCACTTAGCCTCTTGCTTCCCTTCGACGACTTCTAAGGTTTGAACCCTTCTAAGGTTTTCCACGACTTCAAGTTTTTTAGAAAAACTCCTGCTGGCACTCCTTGCGGCCGACCTTCAAACACGTTCAAGTGTTGAACTCCTCTAGACTCTGTGCACTCCCTGCAACAACAGTCTCTCAACAAGTCATTCAGGTTACAAACCCCTGAAGCTTCACTCGGCCTATGCACATTTTTCATGGCTCCTGTGCCTAACTACACTTTTGAGGAAATGAGGACAAAACTATCCTATCTGAGCTTTCAGTGGTAAACCTCTGAACCCTTTGTCAACGCACTCCTTGTGGACAATTCAACTGCACTCCTTGCAGGAACTCTCTCTCAGACAGATAAACAATTGAAACTCATTTCCTAACTCTTTCTCTCTCAGAATTCAAACATAGCCCTAAAATCATTCATACACAGCATAGAAATCAAATGTATAACAGAAAACCATGAACATACCATTCAGCGTACATATACAAGAAACAAATACAACGCCATGAATTTGAATCGAAGCTCTTTCTATTAATTCAAATCGTTGTACATGGGTGGTTTTCAAACACAGTTTCTCTACTCCAGCTCTGTATGCTATTCTCTTGGTAATGCTCTTCACTATCATATGATAATAAAATGAGGGTGTCTATATCCATTTTCCCTCCGCTCCTAAAACTGTCTAATCTGAGAATTCAAAGCTAACTAATAACATAAATGCCTTCTTAGTGCTTCAGACGAGAGCGGGTCACTCAAGGTCTGATTACAATCTATAAGTATGCCTCTCCTTAACTATTACATTTACATTTGGCACATCCATCTTCAAAAGTTTTTGAACAATTCATCATGTGCCCAAAATGCTTTGGCGCTTGCCCCACTCTTGCTTGATGTTGGCGATGCTCCTGCATTAGTTTGTCCCACATTTATTTGGCAGTTCCTAGGTGCATAACTTTTATGAATTCTTCTTCTGCAAGCCCACTCAAGATAGAATTCATAACCTTAGCATTGAAGCTAAATTCCAGCTTGTCATCCTTATTAGCTAGCACAATTGGCTTTACATAACTAGTATCTACCACATCCCAGACATCTGCACCTAACGACATTATGTAGGTTCTCATTCTAACTTTCTAGAAGACAAAGTTTTTTCCATTGAACAGAGGGGTCTTATTGGTTGAATTTCCTTCATGGCTTGACATGTTTAAGCTCTAGGATCTACCCTTAGATAAAAGGGGATGGCTCTGATACCAATTGTTGGACAACTGAGAGGGGGGTGAATCAGTTGTCATTGAGATTAAACAATTATGCTTCTTTTTAAAATATTTATAAGGCACTCAATGATGATCACAATAATGTAGGGAAATAAACAATGGCACATTCAACATCATTCACATATATGAGAAACACAGCGACATATATTTCCCAAGGAAACCCATACAGGGTAAAAACCTCTTCTTCTTTATATGATAAGTATTATTTATATTCTTTACATTATCATACATATGAGCAGCAACTCATTGTGGGGCTACAACCTCTGTTTTGCAAGATGCAACTTACAGAGAGCACCAACTCTTTGTTTTTCTCTAGCACCCACTAGAAGGAAGCACCAACTCCCTGGTTTCTCTAGCACCAACTAGAAGGAAGCACCAACTCCCTGGTTTCTCTAGAACCAACTAGAAGGAAGCTACAACTCCCTGTGTTCAAGCACCCACTTGAACCTCTGAGGACAATAGTACTCCCTAGCACCTCCCTACCACCCTAGATTATGAATATGAAATATTGAATCCTATTACAGTGATATAGTGTTCAATAACAACTTACCAGTCTCATCACTGTTCTACTACATTTCGTTGCTCTATCTACCTCACTGCCTTCCTGCACACCTTACTTGCACTGTCTACTCTTTTTCCATTTATGCTTTGGGAGCCATGTCCATTCACTGCACAGTTCCTCTTCTGTTCAATTCAGCTACTGCACTTTCCTCCTTCACGCATGAATTACCTTCAACAACAGCAACAATAGCCACTTCTAGCAAAAACAACAAACACATCTCTTCTCTGTACTGTGTATTTATAGGTTTTGTGCACCTTGTGCATGTAATACCTCTGCATACTCACACCATGCCGATATCCTCCACAACTTGAGTGCTCTGTCTGATCATCATCGTGACTCTTCAGCTTCTTTGGTTGTTTTTCCACTCATTCAGCATCACTATATGTTATGCTGAGATTCCTCAGCATCCCTGTCAGTTGAGACTCTTCATATTCTCTGTGACAGTCGAGCTCACCTTCTATATTCCAGTTACAAGCTTCAATGCTCATCCAGCTATCAATATCCTCCATGAGCATATTCATCCCTCTTGAAGATTCCCAGAGACTCTTCATCTCCTCTGTCAATCGCCCCGAAGTGTCTTTAAGCCCTCTGGCAAAAACCATTAGTGGTTTCTGGCAGTTACACTGTGACGTGCAATAGTAGCCCTTCGATTATGCTCAGATTCACTTGCATCGTTGGATTTTCTATGATTTAAG
>JASDQU010102818.1:56404-72067 GCA_032191745.1 Picea mariana
AATTGGGGCATATTATATTGGTAATGTTATTTTATTTATGTCAGCTTTAGGCCATTAGTTGTAATTATACCTCCTAGTCTCCTATATATACCAAGGAGACATTTTCATTTTGAATCATCTTGTACTTGAACATTTAAGTGGGGTAAAAGGAGGTTGCCCCCTTGAAGAGGATTATTATCTGAAATCATCTCTTTTTCAAGGCATTGAGTACTTTTCCTGAGGTTTTTCTATGCTATATTGATGTTTGGTTCTTAACATATGGTATCAGAGCTCAAGGTCTTGGGGTTTTGCTGCTACATATGAGACATATGAGCACCAACTCGTTGTGAGGCTACAACCTCTATTTTGCAAGATGCAACTTGCTGAGCGCACCATCTCTCTATTTTTTTCTTGCACCCACTAGAAGGAAGCACCAACTCCCTGGTTTCTCTAGCACCAACTAGAAGGAAGCACCAACTCCCTGGTTTCTCTAGCACTGACTAGAAGGAAGCTACAATTCTCTGTGTTCAAGCACCCACTTGAACCTCTGAGGACAACAGTCCTCCCTAGCAGCTCCCTACCACCCTGGATTATGAATATGAAATACTGAATCCTATTACAGTGATATAGTGTTCAATAACAACTTACCAGTCTCATCATTGTTCTACTACATTTCGTTGCTCTGTCTTCCTCACTACCTTCCTGCACACCTGACTTGCACTGTCTGTTCTTCTACCTTTTATGCTCTAGGCACCATGTCCATTCACTACATAGTTCCTCTTCTATTCAATTCAGCTACTACACTTTCCTCCTTCATGCATGAATTACCTTCAACAACAACAACAAACACATCTCTTCTCTGTACTGTGTATTTATAGCTTTTGTGCACCTTGTGCATGCAATGTGCATAATACCTCTGCATACTCACACCACATCGATATCCTCCACAACTCGAGTGCTCTGTCTGATCATCATTGTGACTCTTCATCTTCTTTGGTTGTTTTTCCACTTGTTCAGCATCACTATACGTTATGCTGAGATTCCTCAGCATCCCTGTCAGTTGAGACTCTTCGTCTTCTCTGTGACAGTCGATCTCACCTTCTCTATTCCAGTTACAAGCTTCAATGCTCATCTAGCTATCAATAGCCTCCATGAGCATCTTCATCTCTCTTGAAGATTCCCAAAGACTCTTCATCTCCTCTATCAATCATCCTGAAGTGTCTTCGAGTCCTCTGGTAGAAACCATCAGTGGTTTCTGGAAGTTCCACTGTGACGTGCAATAGTAGCCCTTCGATTATGCTCAAATTCACTTGCATCGTTGGATTTTCTCTGATTTAAGTGTTTCGCACTTTCGGAATTTGGAGATTCTATGATGAGGCATCTTGACTCTTCATGTTGCAAGCTCCAAAAAGGAGCTTGGCTGCTCTAGCTCCCTCCTCTATGTGACCACAGGCGGTGACCACCGGTTATAGCGATATTTCACCTTTTCAATATTTCGGCATTCGTATGATCCCGTGTTTTGACACTCCTAGACATGGTCCCCGAAATTCTGAGGCATAGCTTATCTGCACTAGGTCCTTCCTCCACGTGACCACACAGTGACCATAGGCTGCGCTATAAGGCGCTGTGAACTTATGGTCTTCATTGACCCTGATCGACGGTCCACAATCTCGATGAATCAATGGTCCAGATATTTTTGCGATCTCGCATCTCGCTGTTCCTTAGATGGAGTCTCTCGTTACTCCAAGTCGTGATACGCGAAGCTCCGAGATGGAGCTTAGATCAATGGTCTAGAACTCTTGGTGATCTGATGGTCCAGATCTTATCATGAGTTCACTTCTCGCGATTCCTATGATGGAAGTTCTCATCACTCCAAGTAACGATATGCGAAACTCCGAAATGGAGTCGATGGTCCAAATCATACCTTGATTTGAAAGCTGCGATTAAATCACTTTCATATCATGATTGCAATGGTTATGTTTCTTGCCTCTCCAAGTCGCAAGTCGTGAAGATCCGAGATGGAGTTGGATCAACGGTCGTGATCAACACTTGATTTGACAGTCATCAGGAATTGTAAATGGGATCCAACGATAAGAAATGTTGCTTCTCCTCCTGAGCTTACTTTGTTCTTCTTACTTTGATCTTGCCATCGATGATCTGCCAACATTCCTCTGCACTGTCTCTTCTGAGTTTATTCGAATCTTCTTTGCAACGACTTCTCATACTGCCCATCTATTACATAATTTCTGTACTCATGCCATCTTCATTGCTGTACTTGCCATCGTTGTTCTTTGCCATCACTGATCTTTGAAATCACTATTCTTGCCATCAATGACAAGCTTACTCCCAACTGTAAACATTTCAACATGTTTTTCCAAACGATTTACCAGGGTTACCTCCTGAGACGGAGCTTGATTTTACTATTGAGCTAAAACCTGGTGCAGAACCAATTTCCAAGACTCTGTAATGGATGACAGTGCCAGAACTTTGTGAGTTGCAAATGCAGTTGAGAGAGTTACTGGACTTAGGGCTAATAAGGCCCAGTGTCTCACCTTGGGACACATCGATAATTTTTTTGAAGAAGAAGGATGGTTCCTTATGACTGTGTATATATTACAGGGACTTGAACCGTGCTACAGTGAAAAATAGGTACCCAATGCCATGAATAGATGACCTCTTTGATCAGATGAAAGGAGCGGTAGTATTTTCAAAGATTGATTTGAGATCATGGTATCACCACTTAAGGATTAAGGAAGGTGATATCCCAAAAACTGCCTTTCAAACTCTGTTTGGACATTACGAGTTTGTTGTAGTACCTTTCAGATTGACCAATGTGCCAACAGTATTCATGAGGCTCATGAACGAAGTATTCCGGAAGTACCTAGACCATTTTGTACAAGTCTTTCTAGATGACATCCTCATCTATTCCAAAAATTAAAGAGAGCATGAGGAACACTTATGAGTGGTGTTATCCTACCTTAGAGAGAACAAATTGTATGGGAAGTTGTCGAAGTGTTCCTTCTTTCTAGAAAGAGATCCACTATTTAGGTCATATCATTTCCGATGAAGGAATCTCTATGGACCCAGAAAAGGTAAAGGACATTATGGAGTGGCCAGTGCCGAAAAATTCCCATGAGGTGAGAAGCTTCATGGGGCTAGCAGGTTATTATTGGATATTTGTGGAAGGATTCTCAAAAATATCGAAACCCATCAACACTTTGTAGTGCAAGGGGGTTAGGTATAAATGGACGGAAGAATGTGATAGTGCATTCATCGAGCTTAAGAGGTTACTAACTAGTGCGCCAATTATACGAGTGTCGGATATGGAAAAGGACTTCATAGTCTGCACAGATGCCTCGAAAAAAGGGTTGGGGGCAGTGCTAATGCAGGATGGAGAAGTGATGATGCAGGAGAATTGTAAGCAACCAACTAAGTGAGCATGAAGGTGGAAGATAGATGGGAAAAGCACAACACACATTTTTCACATTTTGAAATGTTTTTGAAAGATTAAGAAGAAGATATTAATGTAGTAGCTAGAAGTGTACTTGCATTTATATCTAGCTATTGTAAACAGATCATGAGTGATCTGCTCTCATCTATCAATGTAAAAGGCATTTAATCCCAGTTAATGAAAGCAGGTAGGTTTGAATTAATAGATTAGACAGTTTAGAAGAGTAGGAGGGAAAACAGATATAGACACCCTCGCCTTTGTATCATAGAAGTGGTTGTATCATTAGCATAAAGAAGAAGAAGAGAGTTGTAGAGAAGAACCCATGTATAGGAGCACTTGAGTTAATATATGAAGCTTTGACTCAGATTTCATGGTGTTATGATGTTTTTTGTTTACATATGATGAATGGTATGCTTACAGTTGTTTTATTCTCTCTATCATGCATTTTCTTTAATACTGTGTTGAATGTATGATTTCATGCTAAATGTTTGAACTCTGAGAGAAGAAAGAGAATGATTTCCAATTGTTTCTCTTCCCGAGAGAGAGAGTTTCTGCAAGGAGTGCAGTGGAACGTCCGCAAGGTGTGCGTTGACAAGGATTTGAGTTTACTTCAGAAAGCTCAGGAAGGATATGGTTGTTCTCATTCCAACAGAAGTGTAGGTGGAGCACATAAGTTGTGAAAGGTGTGAGCAGGCTAGTTGAAGCCTTATAATTTATCAACTAGGGTTAAAGATTGAAGGACTGTTGTTGCAGAGGGTGCATAGAGTCGAAAGATCAAATACCTAGAAATATTTGAAAGTCTGCTGCAAGGAGTGCGCACAGGAGTCCTTTTGAGACTTGAGTTGCAAGTGAAAGCTCAGGAGGGTTAGCACCTTTGAAAGTACTCAAAGAGAGACAGAGATTGAAAACGTCTCGCATAATTTAAGTTCCAGGGGAAGAACACTGGTTCATTTCGTAGAAGCTGTCAAGGAGGAAACCAACGGTCAGAATTCTCCGAGGAGAACTTCCAAAGTCACGAGGACCATAGGATCTAGAGAAGCTGCAAGGTGGATAGGGGAGGACGAACCCATCACTTTGGTATTAGGAATCAATGTGAACCATTGATCATGATTTTTTTTGAGCCTTCAGATCATTTCGGGGATTCAGAGTTTGTAAGTCCGGAGTGTAAGACAAAATCCTTGGTCACTCTAACTCCCGAATCGCGAAAAGAATTGTTAAGTGAAGAATTTTGGGATTTTCGTAATTTGGGATTCAAAATACCAGAAATCATGATGACAAGGAGCCAGGGGCCTTTGCATTAAAAAACTCCGGAGTTGCGAAACAAAAAATATTGTGAAGTGGCGTTTTGACATTTCGGTGTTTCAGGGTTTGGGAATTTGGGGATTGTGGTGACAAGTGTTTTGGGGTTGAGAGTTTTGAACTCCCAGTACCTGGAAGCCCAAAATAATGTGGGTCGTTGGATATAAAGGGAGGCTATTAGCCATTGATTTCATGGAAGGCGCCATTTCGGAATTCGTGGTTTCGAAGTGGTAGGGGAACGATAGTCGAAGCCTTGTTCAAGTCCTGAAATCTAGGAAGAGTGACAGGTGGCAGGAATCCATGTCAGAGACCAAGGACAGTTGAGAAGACAGGTGGCACGTACTCATTTCCAGGTAGTGTCAATACCCATTGACCATTTTGGGGTTTTGGATGTTGAAGAGCAGGGAGCCTTGCATCAGGATTCGCAAAATCACAAAGTCTGAAACTCCAAATCTGCGAAAAGTTTCGTTGGAAGCCAGCCTTTTGTTGAACGCATCAGGGTTCAACATTTTGGTGTTTTTGAAGACAAGAGGTCAGGGTTATTTGCACCAGAATTCCCAAAGTTGTGAAACGCGACGCAGTTGTGGAGGAGGATGTGGCCAAAGATTTCAGCAATTCGACATTTCGGGTTTTGGAGGTTGAAGAGATAAGAAACTCGACAAAAAAAATCGTGAGATCCAAAGTCCTGATTTGAAAAAGGGAGCGATCATATTATTGGGGTCAGGAGATTNCAACATTTTGGTGTTTTTGAAGACAAGAGGTCAGGGTTATTTGCACCAGAATTCCCAAAGTTGTGAAACACGACGCAGTTGTGGAGGAGGATGTGGCCAAAGATTTCAGCAATTCGACATTTCGGGTTTTGGAGGTTGAAGAGATAAGAAACTCGACAAAAAAAATCGTGAGATCCAAAGTCCTGATTTGAAAAAGGGAGCGATCATATTATTGGGGTCAGGAGATTTGAGTGATGCTTTATGTTTGATCACATAGGGCATACTCATAAGGACTTGTGGATACATCGTTGTGTGTGTGAGGGATTCCTTGTGGGGAAAATCAAAGAGTCAATCAGACTTAGGAGGGTGGATTTAGAACAATCCTAAGTAGATCTCGGCCCGAGGGTAGGGGGTCTGCACCAAGTGGTATCAAAGCTCAGAACAAGTTCTTTTCTTTCAATAGCAGAGAAAAGAGGAAAATTTTACAGCCATGTTGCCGAAGAGAAGAGACAAACCAATGCCTAATCCAACCATGGAAAGAGAAATGCGTGGGTTATGTGGCAGGCTTGATGCCATGGAGACAACACAGAGGTGCATAGTTGATGCTAGGGATATCAACGAAGCTGAAAGTAAAAATGAAGCTCGAAACGAAGGAGAATAAGTTGCAGTCGAGGATGCTATGGATGAATGCCTATTAAGGGCTGTTGCAAGGATAGGTGCTAGAGAAAAAATGGACATTCTAGTGTATAAGGGAAACCTGGATGTTGAAGAGATTCTAGACTGGATTAGAGCTCTAGATAAATACTTAAACTATGAGGATGTTGAGGAAGACAAGAAGGTCAAACATGTCATTACCAGACTTAAAGGGCATGCAACACTATGGTGGGATGGACTGCAGGCTGACAGACACTGCAAGGGAATGCAGAAAATCAAAAGCTGGGATAGAATGGTTGCAAAGATGAAAGCCAAATTTATACCCAAGGATCATCAAATCACTCTGTTTCGGAGGATGTAGAATTTGAGATAGAAGCTGATGTCAGTGAAAGAATACACTGAAGAGTTCTACAAGATAAACATCAGAGCTGGTCATCGGGAAAGTGATGATGAAAAGGTTTCCAGATACATGAATGGTTTGCGACATGACATCCAAGATGAGATGAGCATGATGATCATTTGAAATGTGAAAGATGCTTATCAAATGGCTCTGAAATCTAAAGAGAAGCTAAGTTGAAATCAAGGTCAAAGAGGCCGAGGTAGAAGTCAAGCCAAAGGCAAAAAATTTTCCCAAGATAGGACTCAAAAACCTAAAGAAGAAGGGAAGAAACCTCAAACTCAACATGAGAGAGGTGGAAGTTCATAGAGAGGGAAATATGCTGATAGAAACGCTTTTCCTCGAGCTAGAGGAAGAGGAAGAGGTAGAGGCAGTGAA
Source organism: Picea mariana (assembly GCA_032191745.1). Taxonomy (NCBI): domain Eukaryota; kingdom Viridiplantae; phylum Streptophyta; class Pinopsida; order Pinales; family Pinaceae; genus Picea; species Picea mariana. The sequence continues at coordinate 63,273 of JASDQU010102818.1, forward strand.
GTAAAATGCTTTGTCTGTGGAAAGATCAGACATAAATCTTATGAGTGTCCAGATAAGAAGAAAGATGGTGGTGAAACTCACATTGCCAAAGCACAAGGATGGAATGTTGAGGTAGAAGATGCTACGGGCGGAATATCCTTGATGATGAGGAAAGTTCTCTTAATGCCAGAGAAGGAGGTAGAGAACCCAGCCCAAAGAAATAGTTTGTTTCGGACTGCTTGCAAAACCAAAGATAGGGTATGCAAATTCATAGTGGACAGAGGTAGCACAGACAATCTCATATCTACAGAAATGGTAGAAAAGTTGGAGCTGGAGATTGTTGTACATCCAAGCCCATACAGAGTTTCGTGGCTACAAAAAGGACATCAGGTAAATGTTACTAAATAGTGTTTAGTTGAATTTAAAATAGGAGGATATAAGGATGAAATATTATGTGATGTCATTCCCATGGATGTTTTTCATCTATTGCTCAGTAGACCGTGGAAATATTATAGGAACATGATTCATGATGGGAGAAAGAACACGTACACCCTGGAGAAGAATGGTAGGACTTACATGTTGTTGTCGATTAAGGATAAAGAGGTGAAAACATAAATGAGAAACATTGTACTTCTCATGAGTGGGAAGGAACTTCTTAATGAGGTTAAGAAGAAGGAAGACACACAATTTATTGTGGTCAGGAAGCCCAAAATTGTTTTGACTAGTACGAGAATAGATGATCTACCAAAAGAAATCCAGGAATTGCTAGGAGAGTTCGCTAATATAGTAGTGGACGAACTACCTTTTTCATTGCCATCGATTAGGAGTATAATCCATCACATTTATCTTATACCTAGAGCCAGTTTACCAAACAAAGAAACGTATAGGTTGACACCATAGGAGAATGAAGAAGTTAAGAGACAAGTCTAGGACTTAATGGACAAAGGATTGATTCAAGAGAGCTTGAGTCCATGTGTTGTTCCGACAGTGCTCAGCCCAAAGAAAGATGGAGGCTGGAGAATATGTACAGACTCAAGGGAAATCAATAAGATTACCATCAGATATAGATTTCCACTGCCAAGGATGGATGACTTGATGGATTTCTTGAGTGGAGCAAGATTTTTTTCAAAAATTGATTTGAAAAGAGGGTATCATCAGATTCGAATGAGAGAAGGTGATGAATGGAAGACAAAATTCAAGACAAATGAGGGGTTGTATGAATAGCTTGTCATGCCATTTGGCTTAACAAATGCACCCAGTACTTTCATGAGATTGATGAACGAAGTCCTGAAGGGTTTCATAGGAAAATTCGTCATTGTATATCTTGATGATATATTAATTTTCAGTAAGACAGAAGTAGAACACTTAAAGCATTTAGCTATAGTGATGAGGAGATTACAGCAAGAGAAATTGCTGATCAATGTGAAGAAATCGTCATTTATGAGGACAAAACTCATTTATTTGGGTTTTGTTATCTCTGCAAATGAATTGAAAATGGATTTGGAAAAGGTAAATGCGATTAAGAATTGGCCATCGCCGGAAAATGTGTTTGAAGTTCGAAGATTTCATGGTTTGGCAAGTTTCTATAGGAAATTAATTCGAAACTTCAGTGGAATCAGCACACCAATGATGGATACGGTAAATAAAAGACACAAATCTTTTCACTGGATAGAAGAAGCAGAGAAGAGTTTCAATCTGCTGAAGAAGAAGATCATGGAGCAACCAATTCTGGTTTTGCCGGATTTTAGCAAAACATTCCAGGTCAAGTGTGACGTGAGTGGATTTTCAATTGGAGCGGTCTTGAGCCAAGACGACAGGCCGATCACATACTTCAATGAAAAACTAAATTAAGAGAAGATTAAGTACTCCACATATGATAAAGAATTCTATGTCGTCATACAAGCATTGAAGAAATGGAGACACTATTTGGTTCCCAAGGATTTTGGTTTTTACAGTGATAATCATGCTTTACAATTCGTGACTCAACAGGAGAAGTTGAACCAAAAACATGCTAAATGGGTTGAATTCATGCAAGATTTTACTTTTGTGACTAAGCATATTTTTGGAACTGCTAACAAAGTTGTTGATGCTTTGAGCAGGAAATGTTTTCTTATGCAGGAATTCAGAGTCAAAAATTTGGGTTTTGATAACCTCAAAGAAATGTATATGGATGACCCAGATTTTAAGGAAGTGTATGAGGCATCTGAGAATCCAATTCTCAGGGACAAAAGCTAGTGGACCGAATATATGAATCTAGGATGGATTATTATTCAAGGGAAATCAGCTATGTATTCCAAAATGCTCCATGAGGGAGAACCTACTGAAGGAAAAACACAATGGAGGATTGGCCGAACACTTTGGTCATGTTAAGACGTTCACAAAGTTGAATGGCTCATATTTTTGGCCAGGGATGAGGACAGATGTTAAAAAATTTGTGGACAGATGTAGAATTTGTCAGCACACAAAAGGGAAAAGGTAGAACACAAGTTTATATCAACCATTACCCATACCAGAAAGGCCATGGGACGCAGTGAGCATGGATTTCATATTGGGACTACCAAGAACACAAAGAGGATGTGATTCGATCTTTGTAGTAGTCGACAGATTTTCAAAGATGGCACATTTCATACCATGACAGAAAACCAGTGACACAACTCATATTGCGAACCTCTTTTTCAATGAAGTCGTCAGACTTCATGGCTTGCCAAGGAATATCATTTCTGATCGGGATACCAAATTCGTTGGGAATTTGTGGAGGAATTTGTGGAAAAAGTTGGGGCCAAGTTTGTCTTTTATCTCAGCATATCATCCTCAGACGGATGGGCAGACATAAGTCATGAATAGTAGCTTGGGATATTTGTTGAGGAGCTTAGTGACTAAACACCACAGTCAGTGGGATCACATTCTGCCATAGGCAGAATTTGCGTACAATGATTCACTCAACTAAAGCACAGAGCAATGTCCATTCCAGATTGTATATGGAATGCAGCCAAGGGGAGTTTTTGAATTGAAAGATTCAGAACAAGATGAATTCAGAAGTGTTATTGCAGAGGACTTTGCAGAGGGAATGAAGGAGCTTCACAACTGAATTAAGGAACAATTGCAGAATTCAAATCAAGAATACAAGCGGAGAGAAGATCAACACAGGCGAGAACTTCAATTTGAAGTTGGTGATCTAATTCTTGCACATCTAAGGAAGGAAAGGTTCCCAAGGGGAACATATAACAAACTAAAGATGAAAAAGATTGGACCGTGCAAGGTCATAAGAAAATTTGGGACAAACACATATGAGATTGAATTACCCAATGGGATTGAAATCTCATCGATATTCAATGTTGTGGATTTGTACCCTTACAAAGTTGAAGAAGTAGAAGCAGAGGAGGAACAGAACGAATTTCAATGGAAAAAACAAATGTCTGTAGTTGAAAAGCCACAAATGGAAAGTATAATTGATAAGAGAGTCAGCGGGAAGATCAGGAGAAAAGATTATTTTGAATACTTGGTCAAGTGGAAAGGACATCCAGTTGACAATGCTAGTTGGGAAGATGAAACAAAAATTTAGAAGCATGGACAGACTGTGCAAGAGCTCATGAACAAGAGTTCATGAAAATTTTCAAGCAAGGGAGTATGATGTAGGAGCATCGTAAGTAACCAGCCAAGCGAGCATGAAGGCGAAAGACAGTTGGGAAAATCGCAACACACGTTTTTCACATTTTGAAATGTTTTTGAAAGATTAAGAAGAGGATATTAATGTAGTAGCTAGAGGTGTACTTGCATTTATATCTAGCTATTGTAAATATATCATGAGAGATTTTCTCTCATCTATCAATGTAAAATGCATTTAAGCTAAGTTAATGAAAGTAGGTAGGTTTGAATTAATATATTAGACAGTTTAGAAGAGTCGGAGGGAAAACAGATATAGACACCCTCGCCTTTGTATCATAGAAGTGGTTGTATCATTGGCATAAAGAAGAAGAAGAGAGCTGTAGCAGAGAGCTGTAGAGAAGAACCCATGAACAAGAGCACTTGAGTTAATATATGAAGCTTTGACTCATATTTCATGGTGTTATGATGTTTGTTGTTTACATATGCTGAATGGTATGCTTACATTTGTTTTATTCTCTCTGTCATGCATTTGCTTTAATACTGTGTTGAATGTATGATTTCATGATGAATGTTTGAACTCTGAGAGAATAAAGAGAATGAGTTCCAATTGTTTCTCTTCTTGAGAGAGAGAGTTCCTGCAAGGAGTGCAGTGAAACGTCCGCAAGGTGTGCGTTGACAAGGCTTTGAGTTTACCTCAGAATGCTCAGGAAGGATATGGTTGTTCTCATTCCAATGGAAGTGCAGGTGGAGCATAGAAGCTGTGCAAGGTGTGTCCATGCTAGTTGAAGCCTTATAATTTATCAACTAAGGTTAAATATTGAAGGACTGCTATTGCAGAGGGTGCACAGAGTCGAAAGATCAAATACTTAGAAGTATTTGAAAGTCTGCCGCAAGGAGTGCGTGTAGGAGTCCTTTTGAGACTTGAGTTGCAAGTGAAATCTCAGGATGGTTAGCACCTTTGAAAGTACTCAATAAGAGACTAATATTGAAAATGTCTCATAGAAGTTAAGTTCCAAGGGAAGAACACTGGTTCATTTCACAGAAGCTGTCAAGGAGGAAACAAGCAGTCAAAATTCTCCGAGGAGAAATTCTGAAGTCGCGAGGACTGTAGGATCCAGAAAAGATGCAAGGTGGATAGGGGAGGATGAACCCATCACTTTGGTATCAAGAATCAATGTGGACCGTTGATCGTGATCTGTTTTGAGCCGCCAGATCATTTCGGGGATTTAGAGTTTGTAAGTTTGGAGTGTAAGCCAAAATCCTTGGTCACTCTAACTCCCAAATCGGAAAAGAATTGTTAAGTGAAGAATTTTGGGATTTCTGTAATTCAGGATTCAGAATACTGGAAATCTTGATGACAAGGAGCCATGGGCCTTTGCATTGAAAAACCCCAGAGTTGCGAAATGTGGAATATTGTGAAGTGGAGTTTTGGCATTTTTGCGTTTCGGGGTTCAGGAATTTGGGGATTGTGGTGAAAAGTGTTTAGGGGTCGAGAGTTTTGAACTCCCAGTACCCAGAAGCTCGAAATAATGTGGGCCATTGGATCTAAAGAGAGGCTATTAGCCGTTGATTTTGTGGAAGGCACCATTTTAGAATTCAGGGTTTCGAAGTGGTGGGGGAATGGTAGTCAAAGGCTTGTTCAAGTCCCGAAAGCCAGGAAGAGTGATAGGTGGCAGGAATCCACGTCAAAGACCAAGGATAGTTGAGAAGATAGGTGGCATGTACTCGTTGCCAGGTAGTGTCAATACCCATTGACAGTTTCGGGGTTTTGGAGGTTGAAGAGCCGGGAGCCTTGCATTAGGATTCGCGATGTTTGAAACTCCAAATCTACGAAAAGTTTCATTAGAAGCTAGCCTTTTGCTAAACGCATTGAGGTTCAGAATTTTAGTGTTTTCAAAGACAAGAGGTCAGGGTTCTTTTCATCAAAATTACTGAAGTCGCGAAACGTGATGCAGTTGTGGAGGAGGACACAGCCAAAGATTTCAACAATTCGACATTTCAGGTTTCAGAGGTTGAAGAGATAAGAAACTCGATAACAAAAATCACGAAATCGTGAAATCTGAAGTCCTGATTTGGAAAAGGGCACGATCATATTATTGAGGTCAGGAGATTTGAGTTATTCTTTGTGTTTGATCACACAGAGCATACTCATAAGGACCTATGGATACATCGTCATGTGTATGAGGAATTCCTTGTGGGAAAAATCAAAGAGTCAATCAGACTTAGGAGGGCATATTTAGAATGATCCTGAGCGGATCTTAGCCCGAGGGTCTGGCGTCTGCACCAAGTGATAGCTTATGCGTCAAGGAAGTTGAAGAAACATGAAGATCTTTATGCAACTCATGATTTAGAGTTGGTAGCTGTAATGCTAGCTCTGAAACTTTGGAGGCACTATCTTGTGGGGTGAAACTTTGAGATCAAAATGGACCATCAAAGTTTAAAACATCTCTTCACTCAAAAGGATCTGAATTCCAAGCAAAGGCGATGGAGTGAGTACGATTTTGGTATTTCATACATCAAGGGAAAGGAAAATGTGGTCATAGATGCCTTGAGTAGGAGACCATGTGTCTTCTTCTTGGTACCCTTAAAGGTCAATCTGAGGGAGCGTGTGTTGATGCAACTCCAAGGAGATAGTTGGTTTCTAGAGGTTACTTCAAACCTTCAGAGTGGGAGGCAAGTAAATCCAAAGTATGAAGGATATAGTTTGGAAGCAGACGGATTATTGAGATATCAGGGAAGGATGTACATCCCTGAAGATTGGGATATTCGAAGCATCATGTTGAAGGAAGCCCATAGAGCACTTTATTGTGCACATCTGGGTGTGAAGAAGATGTACGCAGACATGAGGAAGCTCTTCTTCTGGGTAGGCATGAAGCGTGATGTGGCCCATTTCGTCGCCAAGTTCCTAGAGTGTCAACAAGTGAAAACTGACCACCACCACCCAGTAGGCCTCCTACAACCACATGATGTCCCTATGTCCAAGTGGGAAGTTGTCTCTATGGATTTTGTTGTGGGGTTGCCGCTCACATCTCATAGACATAGTGCCATTCTTGTGATAGTTGATAAGTTAACCAAGAGTGATCATTTTATTCCTGTTAGAGACACTTATGATGTCACTAATGTGGCACATGTTTTTGTAAGTGAGGTCATCCATTTGCATGGGATATCTGAGAATATCATTTCAGATAGGGACTCAAGATTCACCTCTAGGTTTTGGTCAAGTTTATAGTCAGCGTTGGGGACTCAGTTGAACTTAAGCACAACTTATCATCCTGAAACAGATGGGAAAACAGAGAGAGTAAATCAAGTCATGGAAGACATGCTTAGAATGTATGTCATGGATAATCAAACCCATTGAGAGAAGTACCTACCTTTGGTAGAGTTTTCCTATAATAAAAGTTTTCATAGCTCCATCGGAATGCCACCCTACGAAGCTCTGTATGGAAGGCCATGCAGAACGCCATTGAGTTGGGATATATTAGAAGATCGAGTAATAGTTGGGCCAGAATTGATTCAAGAGATGGAGGAGCAGGTGATTCAGATTAGGCAGAGACTAAAGGAAGCATAGGATAGGCAGAAAAGTTATGCGGATGAACACAGGACCGATTGAAGTTATGAAGTGGGAGACCAAGTTTTCATTCGTATCAGGACTAATAAGAGTACCGTATGGTTAGGAAAGGGGAAAATGTTGTCACCTCAATTTATAGGACCATTCATAATCCAAGAGAAAATTGGACCCATTACCTATCGTCTTGTACTTCCACCCCACTTGCATAAAACTCATAATGTTTTTCATGTATCTGTTCTATGTCATTATGTTGTTGATGAATCACATAAGCTAAATTGGAAGGAATCGCAGGTATCGGTCGTAGGAACTCTCACGGTAGAACCGTTACGCATATTGGACCGTAGAGTCTCACAGCTTAGGAACTGTCTGGTAGACCAAGTTAAGGTCCAATGGGACAAGTATAGTCCAAGATCTGCTACTTGGGAAGACGTTGAGACACTATGACGAGACTATCCCTCACTTTTTTTACCACCTCGAGAATATGTTTCTCAAAGGTTGGGTGTATGTAACACCACCTTTTGACTTAGACAACCAGGATTACCTGAGGCCTACACACTTTTATTTTCTATTCATAGGTGAAACTATTAAATGATACACTTGAACTTTTAAGACGTATAAATTTTATGAATGTTTAAATGTATTTGGATAATGATGGATATGATGCGATATATTGTGAGAATGTAAATTTTATGAATGTTTAAATATTATTGATGATGATGGATATGATGCGATCTACTATGTGAATGTAAATTCTATGAATGTCTAATTGTTATTGATGATGATGGATATGATGCGACATATTGTGTGAATGAGAATCCTATGAAGGTTTAAATGCTATTAGAATGATGTTGGATATGATGCAATCTATTTTGTAAATGATAATTTTATGAATGGGTGTCGATAATTGAATTATGGGATATTATGAGATCTATTTCTAACTTGAAAACTTTGATGTTAAGTTGTTGATACACAGATACCGAATTGAAATTATGGTTGTATGCAATTACATGATGATAATGCATAGAAATGTATGAGTTTGTGTTACATACTAATCTGCAGGTTATGGGCTATGAAATAGCCAAGGGATAATGATGATGAAAGTGGATGTCATGACCACTAGCCAAGAAACAATATGGTATGAATCTTTGTATGTGAAATTATATTGGTTTGGATGCATTTCTATGATATGTGGACCAGTGCTGGATTTCAGGTGGTGAGACTACCCAAAACTCAATAGACAATGACAAAACTACCAGCAACACAGTGCCACTGTATATTCCATTGTAGGGTGTGGACCCTAGTCTTGTTAGGAGGGGTGGAAGCATTTCCCACCGTGTATCCTCTGAAACTTGAAGTCATGGGAGGACGGTGTTAGCTCATGCTCCCCTAGACATGTGATGATGACTGTCAGTTTCCTGCTGGGGAAGCTTGGTCAATATAGTGACACTTCCGCTTACGGGTTCTATTTAGAGTTAGGTAAATATAGTTGATGCTCCAAGATAGTCCAACAGAGGAAGGATAGGAATGGAAGATGGAAGTAAGTTAGGCAGGAAGGAAGAGTAGAAATAGTTGAGAGTGCATGAAGATTTGCCTTATGTTGGAACTTATTGTTTTCCTTCTGAAAAGAAAATGTATATATATA
>JASDQU010102818.1:72117-125304 GCA_032191745.1 Picea mariana
CATAATTATGTAACTAAAATACAATTGTCTAAATAACATTGTTAAAGCTAGATAATTGTAATTAAAGGATTTCGCAAACATTTGATTGATTTATTGTCTTTTATAAAATGAATAGTCTTGTTGAATGGATTGGATGCATATGGAAATTACTATAGAGATTATAGTTATTGATATTAGTACATGAACGAGACTTGTATGTACTAGTTACACATGCATTTCTTGCACATGTACATTAGTATGAATGAGTTTCTTGGCTTACTTACTAGTAATGACGGTTATTTGCTAGGAATGTGTGAACCATGTTTATTTTCCCTTGTATCATAAAATAATTTAACTTCGGGATTAAGTTTCCTGAAGGGTGGGTGTATGTAACAACCCTAGTTAAATAGTTGCATAAGGTTTATCAAGTATAGTTAATTAAATAATTAACTGTCCTAGTGTGTATTAGTTAAATATTGATTATTTATTAATAATATTAATTAATTGATTATTTATTTATTATTTGTTTAATATATGTTGATTAATTAACACATTTAAGGTTTGGGTAAAGAATTAAAGGCTTAATAATTTTAATTTATTTATTAGAAAACTTAAACATATGAAGGATAAGGCATTAAATGGATGGATAGGGTATTGAATGGAGGGATAAGGTATTAAATGGAGGGATAAGGTGGGTGGCATTAAAGGATGGAGAAGGCAGTGAATGGGGGAGGATATGAGTGGGCAGAGGCATTCGGGAGAAGGACTTTTGGAAATTTGGGGGAAGAAAGCAACATTTGGAGATTAGGAACTGTATGTGTTTGCTAGTTTGATATTTTTCTAGTTTGGAAGTTTGGGTGGACTGTTACAGGGGTGCACCAGGTTGCTGGGAGTTTTGGGCTCGAGGGCCAGGAATCCTCATGGAATCCTGGAGCTAGGGAGTTGGACAGGCTCTATTCCTAGCTGGCAGGGAGGAAAGATTCAGTTTTGGGCAGAGTTTTGGGCAGACCAGCAGAGAGGACAACCAGAGATTGGGAATTAGCATCAGACAGAGGTGTGTATTTTAGTGATTATGTTGTGTTATGTGATTGTTGTGTGATTTACTTTCATGCTGTGGATAAATTTAATTTATGCTGAATAAGTTATGGTTAAATGTTGAAGATTAAATTGTACAAAAAAACATTCATCTACTCTCTATTCTTTTAACCTGTGTTTTATAAGGCTCTGTGGGGACACAGACCTTACACTTATTCCCTCAATGGATTTGTCAAGATGAGAATAGATATTCAATAATGCACCCTCATCCAAAAGGTGTAGCTAATCTACTGTTGTTTTCTAGGAAACAAACTTTATCCTCGACAATGGTGGAAAAATGTTTCCACACAATCTCATACCCAAAATGTAAAGTCCAATACCTAGCTGAAGATTTGTGGAACTAGAATGTTGGCCATTGTCACCTCACCAACTCTCCTTTTCACTTTAGACAAAGGGTAGACCCAAGTCAAGGGGGCTTCCCTATGGTTGCTAGGCTCACTAGTTTTTTTTTCCATATTCATAACTATATGAAGTTGTTGATTAGAGATTATTTTGTAACCAGTATGAAGATGTATAATATTGATGTAAGTGATTATATTTGATCATTCATTAGTATTAGCATCAAGACTTAATGGTGTCCACCCTTTGGAGGTTTTGACATGTATAAATGTTATGCATTATTGATTCACATGTTCAATGGCCTATTGATTGATGGGTTGTTTACCTAGAAGGTTAAGAGGTTGATAGATTGATGATCCTTACCTTTATTTAGTGTATATGGGTTTAAATGTATTAACCTTGTTCCTAACGATTGTCATGTTTAAAAGTGGAGATACCTTTCATCCATGGTGTTGTAGATGTTTGGTAAGAGGAATTTGTCTTAGGGATACTATGAATGAGTTTGATTGATGTTAAACCAATAATCTTTGGTGTTATATTTGTATTGTTAACAAGACTTAGTTGTAACCACCCTTGAGTGTCATGTATGCATTGAATGAGTAGACCTCTTATTTATGTAGAGTGAAGTTATTATTCATGAATAGGATTGTATATGTCTATTAATTTGAATACATGTCTATTGATATGAATGCATGGATGTGTTTAATTGTTGAACATGAAATTGTACTTTTTATGCTTTGGATAATACCATTTTTAACTAGTTGTCTTCATCTTGAAGGTTATGCTATGTTGTTTACTTTGAATGATAGTTTTGAGTGGGTTGTATGCAACTCTTCATAATGAGCAGGTATGAAATGATCATATAGCAAGAGTGAAATAGTGTTATGTATGACATGGTATAATGCATATTTTCTCTTGTTGTTAGCTACCATATGAAAGAGAGAAACATATTTTAGTTATGCCTTTGAAACTTACCATGTGAATGATTGTAAAATTTTATATAATAGACTAGTCTTAAGTCTATTATGGTAATATTAATATTAATATCAAAATTGCAGCCCAAAATATTTTTTTATTTTTTTTTAAATAAATTTGGGTCGTCACCTATGCGACGAAAACTTCTATTGATGCCACGATTTTTCTATATAAAAAACAAAAAGTTGTCATCGTCTGTGCGACGAAAACTTCTATTGATGCGACGGTTTTGCTATATAAACAACAAAAATTTGTCGTCGCCTATGTGACGATGAATTCTATTGATGCCATGATTTTTCTATATAAACAACAAAAATTTGTCGTCGTCTGTGCAAAGACAACTTCTATTGATGTGATGGTTTTTCTATATAAACAACGAAAAGTTGTCGTCGCATGTACGACGGCAACTTCTATTGATGCGACGGTTTTTCTATAAAAGTTGTTGTCAGAATTTAGACGAAATGTTGGTTTCACATTGTTTGCTTGTATTGTCGATTTTGTGACGTTTGTTCAAGTTCATCACAAATGCCACGTCACATAAAAAGACATTTCAGAGACTCCAAATTCATTGCAATATCAACGACATGATGTCACAATAGCATCGAAACAACCGTCGCAAAATGACCCAAATATGCTAGTGGCACACGAGTCCCTTTGAAGGGAAAAGGGGCTGATACCCTTAGGGAGTTTGAGCTACAACCAAGCTCAGAAGAGATAGTGGTAGTGTGCACAGTGCCCACAAGGAGTGCGAAGGCTGACTCAAGTTTGAACTCAAAATCTCAAGAGAGGTAACGTGAGACATTAGAGAGGAGGTGAAAGGAGTGCATAGTCTCTTTGAGGAGAGATCATCTTGAATAATTCATGTGCAAGACATGCACTAGGCCAACATTGAGTTAAGTGTTGAAAGGTTTGAATGCAGAGAATGAAAAGAGTGCGTAGAAGGTTCTCAGAGACATTCAGAGTCTTGAGGTGAACAAGTGCGAGGAGTACACATGAGGGAATTAGAAATATTTTATAAGTTTGAAGGTTTCCAAGTGTTCGGAGGAGCCCAAGAGGAAGGGTGCATGAGGTATAATTTACCTTGGAGGAAAAATATCTTAGGAGAGATAGTGCAGTTGGACACAGAGTCGTTGTAGGGCACACAGAGGAGGGGAACCTTTCAAGTTCCAGTTTTCAGAGAAGAGAAAGTGTGTGCCAGGGCCTAGGTCCCTTGAAACGAAGCTCAAGAGAAAGAGTGTCAAGCTATCGGGAGGGAAAAAAATTCGGTGAAGGAGAAGAGGGACAAGTCTGTTCAAAAAATACCTCGAAAGAGTTTGAAAGCTGAGGAGGTACAACGCAGGCTGAGTGGTTAGGCTTGCTGAACATAAGATCAAAGGCCAAAACTTTGAAAGTTGTTGATAAATCCTTCTTTCGAAGGAAAGCATAGCATGCAGAGGAGGAGAAGCTACAGTATCCTTCAGATCTACTTTCATGAGTGATATGGACCATTAGATCTAAGTTTAGACTCGAGGAGGAGTGCACACGGAGGAGAATAGAGCCTCGCCATTGGATATACGCACGAGGATAAAAAATCATCCGATCCAGGTAAGTTGCACTAGGTTTAACCTGTAAGTTGTTAGGACTTTGGGTGTTCAATAGAAGTCATGGATTGAGTGAAAAGGAGGAGTTAACGAAGAATGGAAATAAATGGTCAAGATCCATTCAGGGGTTTGTAGGAGATCTAACAACCATTATATCCAAAAGAGTTGCACAAGAGTGAATCAGAGAAGTCCCTTGGACTTCACGTGTTTGAGAGTTTTGGAGTGTGGAGTAAATCAGGATCGTCCATAGGTAAGGACGCGTGTCAAAGGATCGTCAAATATGAAGGATTGGAAGTATGGATAAATCAAGGTGCAGTGTTGTGGGAACTCCCGAAGCTCCAAAGAGCCGGAGTCCATATGAACCGTCCATCTGAGAGGGAAACGTGTCAGTAGATTGAAGGAGGTATGAAGCCTTAGTGCTCCAGGAGAACAAGTGCATAGGGTGTATAGAGTCGGGAAGATTGGAAGCTCTGAAGTTTAGGAGCGCATCCCGGTCGTTGAAGCAGAAGAACATGTGTCAGCAGATCCCTTAGTCCAAAGGCATAATACTCTAGGGGTTTTGGTGAAAGTAGATAGTTTGGGCCGAAGTCGCCAAAGCCCGGAGTAGATCCTCATCGTTGATTAGGAGGAGACACATGTCATCATATCTGGAGGTCTGAAGGACAAACACTTTGGAATAATATAGATAAGTAAGGTTTGATATCTCCAGAGTCATGAAGTCTGGAGTTGATCTGGACTGTTGATTTTCAGAGGATGCATGGCAATGAATCCAACACTCTGGAGGAAAGTTGGATAGGGACACCCAAAGGCTAGAGTTCATCTAGGCTCTCCATCACCATGGACAGGCGTCATAAGATCTAGAGGCCTACAACGTTAGTACTTTGGAGGGTTTATGGCCAAGTATTAGCAAAAGAGTCCCAAAGAGTCGGGAGACAGAGTCCCAACCATCCAGTAGAAGTCCATAGGTTTATCACTTCGGGAGAATTGTGGAGAATTCCATAGGTTTATCAAATCAAGGGGTCCATAGGTTTATCACTTTGATAGAATTGTGGCTTGGTGCTTCAAAATATTCCGAAGCCAGAGCATCGAAGAATTGTGGGTCATTGATATGTGAGGGCACCGAAGCCATTCGATCAACCTTTTCGTAATTCGACACTCCACGTGTGTTGGGATTATGTGTGTGGATTAAAAAAACTCCTGAAGCTCGAAGAGAAGAGATTTGGGTCATCCATCCATCGAAATTTTAGAGCTATCAATCCAATACTAGGGCATATTCACCGATTCGGGAAATTTGTGAAAAAGTGTTGTAGAGAAAATGCCGAAACCCAGATTGTGAAAGAGGCATAGAGCCATCGATCTGGTGGTGGAATAAGGTCCATATGATTTGTTTTTTGGTGATCAACACTTTGTGGGTGTTGTATGTGTTGGTACGATCAAAATTAATCGTCGAAGCCCAAAATAGTGGGGTTTGAGCCATCGATCTCGATGCTTGAGGACCGTTGATCTTGTCTCCTATCGTTATTTCAATAGTTCACAAATTTGATGTATGCAAAGGAGTTGAGGGGAAAGAAAGGATAATATCAATGAAGGCCAAAGCACCAAAATAGTGCATGTTGGTTAGTTCTTGGTCACAACCCTTGGCCATGTGAGGAGCTGGTTGGAGAAAAGGGGCTAGGGCCCAAATTGGATTTTTTTTTAAAGTAGAAAGGGCTTGCGGGTTCATTCTTCAACCTGCGCATGAAATTATGGACATGTGTACAGGATTTGGGGGCTCATCAGGGCCTGAAGAGATGATTTAGCTCCATATTACAAGAGATCCTAGATTGGGAGGTTGAGCAGACCTCGAGAGTGGGAGGGGGTCTACATCATATATGCTACAATACATAGTGATCTATATTTAATTCAAATTTATTTCCAATCAGATAATGTCTCCCAAATATCAAGGAATATACAATTTTCGATAACTCCAAGTCATGTGTTGAATAGTTCTCCTTATGCTTTCTCAATTTCCTTGAAATGTAAGTAGTCACTCGCCTGTCTTGCATTAAAAATCTTCCTAAAACTTCATTGGATGCATCCGTGCATACCAATAATTCTTTGTCCATGTCAGGGAACTTTAGTTTCGGCACTGCCGTCAACAACTCTTGGAGATTTTGAAATGCTCCACGCATTTCTCAGTCCATACGAACTTCTTGTTCTTATTCTGCAATTCCATGATCGGATTTGCTACCTTCAAAAAACCTTCGATGAATCATCGTTATATCCTAATAAACCCATAACTCTGCATACTTTTTGTATGTTTTTAGTGCTGGCCATTCCATAATAACCTCTACTTTCGTTGGATCCACAACAATACCTTCTCTAGATATGATATGTCCCAAGTAATGAATATTTGAATTGTAAAAAGAATATTTTGATAGCTTCCTGTACAATTTGTTTTCTCTTAGACACTGTAGGACCAATATCAAGTGTTCATCATTCTCTTCCTTCATTCAAGAATATATCGATATGTCATCAATAGATACTTGAATGAACTTGTACAAGTATTCACATAACACTCCATTCATCAAACACATGAATATCCCTTGGGTGTTCGTTAATACGAATGGTACAAATGTAAACTCATAGTGTCTGAAGCTCTTCCTAAATGTGGTCTTAGGGATATATTCTTATTTAATCAGTAATTGGTGATATCCTGATCTCAAATAAATATTCGAAAACACTATCTCTCTCTTCATCTAGTCAAAGAAATCATCTATTCTAGGTAACAAATACTAGTTCTTGGTCGTCACTTTGTTTAATTGACGATAGTCAATACAAAGTCTCCATGATCCATCTGTTGGGCCCTTTGTTTTTGGATTAAGAAGTTGCGCAAGAAGGACTACAATCCTAGTTTTGGTTAAATATGAGTTTCACAAGCTACAAAAGAGCTGGATAATGGAGCAAGTAAAGGAATAGAAATCAGTTGTGGAAAGGGACAACTCAACGCCAACAAGGAAAAATAAGTTACAACAGAACAAGAAAGCATGCGAGCATAAAGACAGAAGATCCGACTCAACCTATATATGAGATGGATATTATTGTAAAAGGGTTGGGTTTTTAGCTGTTATTGTTGGTTAGCTGATATGGTTGGGTTGGGTTGGCTATTGTGTTTGGGTGTAGTTGAGAAAAGGTTATGTAATTGGAATTTGTATACAAGTCTGATAAAAAGGGGTAGATAGAGCTTTGTGACATGAGTCCCGAGCCAGAAGTTTGTAACAGAGTACTCATTTGTATTTCTGAGATTGTATCCGAGAAGCTCTTATGACAATAAATGAAGAAGGACCTAAAATTTTGAAATATACTGTGTCATTCTGTGTTTATTCTTATGAATTCTCTCTTTACAATACTTATTTATGCTTGATAAAATCAATATGATATCTATGTTTACAAATGATTTCGTAACTTGAGTATATTTGGTTCTATGATGAATGAGTTCAGATATGTTATGTAGTTAGTCTATCTTGCGCAAGATCATGGTGAATCTTGAAGGTTCTGGAAACCCACCTAAGTATTCTCCTTGCCCTTCCCTATCTTACTATCTTGGTTGCGATTCGGGTGAGACTTTTTATCTTCGGAGGACATGAAAATTCTAGTGCTATAAACTACTCAGTACCTTTTGTTGGTAACCTGAGAAGGACCCTGGTCTGATCAATTCTACGCCAACAAAATGGTTTTGTTGCTGGGACCTGTGTTAAAAGGGAACCTATAGGGAGAATGCTTTTGCAGATTCATAGATATGATATTCACCACTGGTGGGAGAGAAATTGTGACACCTTCAAATGGAAAGAAGTGGAGCTGAGAAGAAAATATTTGAAAGATACACAGGAGGTAGTCTTTTACTTAGAAAGATCGAGTGACTAGTACGAGATATTCTAGGTTAAGTTCTCGGAAGAACTTTTCCACTGGATAGATAGGATCCAAGAAGCTCCAGAATTATAAGAATGAGTCAAGAACACCTATGCTTGGGATACATAAAATATCATAGAACTTCATCAATTGGATCATCCAGTAACACGAGCGATCGATTTCTGGGTCAATACAACATTAGAGGGATACATTATTGAGTTTGCAGCTGAGAATCACCAATATTTTTCATGGGTAGAAGCAGATTTCAAGAAAGACATGAGGGGAATACTGTTGAGAGAAATCCCCTTGTGGATTAAGGTTTTCTTGATGGAGGAGGGGATGCTGACTATGTCTCTGACTGAGATGGAAACATAAACACCCTCTCTTGGAGTGAGGTGAGTTTGGGTTGGAGTCATGGCCTAAGAGATGGGAGAGGTTTCTTTGAAAAATGAGGGAGCATGTTGGCCCTTGGGTATGGAAGTATGTGAATATCAAGGAAGAAAAGGGAGAATGTGAACTTTGTGGAAGACACAATGACTATTACTGTGTCGAAGGGAGCAAAAGAGCTAAAAAGATGGAGCAAAGTAAGTCGTTGAACAAGGAGATCAAGGATGACAGATAAGTAAGAAAGAAGGATCGTGGACAACTCAGCAAGCTAGAAAATCCACCGTTGGATGCTTTGGAGAAGCACGTGAAAAGGAAGGAAAGACAGGCTGGCGAAGCCTTGAAAATATGGGTCAAGTTGACCTAGGGTTTTAGACACCTAGGGTTTTGGTATATAGGGTTTTGGACACCTAGGTTTTGGCCTAAGGATGTCGGTGAGCTATTGTAATGTATAGATAAGGGTCTAAAGGACCTAGGATGGGTTGGTGTTATGATTATTGTTGTTGTCTTTGTCATTGTGTAATCAATCAAGTAGTAGTGTGTGAGAAAGAAGTGTTGAGTATGAGAGCCTTCTGGTATTGTAATATCTTTAGCTAGGTGTGAAGATCAACCCTGCTGCTGGGCACATAGGGAGGGGAGAAAAAGAGAGAAGAAGAAAGAAGATCTGCTAACTAAGAGAGTAGACAATAACTATATGCTTTACTTTAATATATTATAGCATAGTTCTGTGGACATAGCCCTAGAGAGAGGGTGAACCATGTATATTTTGTTTGTGTGTGATTGGTATTTTATCTCTGTCATTGATATACTGTGATTGCATTACTATTTTAGATCTGATAAGTAGATGTGTAGGATAGATCTAAGCTGATAAGTGATATATGAACGTTGTTTTGTTCTTGTGTTAGATCAACTTGATATTCCCTTTGGTTGTAGACATCCCTGTCCTGCAGCACCCTCATAATTGCTTTGGGTGAGACTGCATATGCTTCATAGGTGTTGCTGAAAGGGCCAATAGTTAGGGCTTGTTGGTGTGCTCTTGGAGGTGAACCCTGTGTCTATCCCTGTGCCAACAAATGGTTCTATTGTCGGGACCAAAATCTTCTTGAGGGAATGTCAAGGGGGTTTCCATCGAAGACAGAGACTCAAAAGTGGATAGAGGATCAAGAAAAGGATTTCGATGAAGCCCAGAACAAGAACCCTAATCTTAGTTCAGAAGATTGGTTGGAGAAATATATATTTACTGATATACACAAAATTTTCTTTAGGGGAATCCATCAGGAGCTGTATGAGTGGCTAGATAGATTAATAGATACCCATTTCGAGATCCGATCTAGACCTCCTATGGTTTGGACATCAGAGCTGATCAAGAAGGTCAAAAGAGTTGATAACATCATATCACTAGCAGTAGATCACTGGTTTGATACCACCATTGGAGGTTACATCACAGATTTTGTTGTTGACAGAGTAGAATCATACAACCAAGCTGAGAGATACTTCTTCAAGGGACCTAGAGGAAATTTTTTACAATTCATGAAGTTGAGACTCAATATGCTATTGCATGAGAAGAACATTTTGAAGATACATTAGATTGGATGGATCTAGAAAGGATAATGTTCAAGAATTCAGACAAAGACAACGACATAGAAGATGGACATACGCGCAGTGGGAGAGTGTTCCGAGAAGTTCACCCTGAAAACCTATTTAAGTAGAACTGTGGGGAGGAGGGTTTTTACAGTGGAGAAGAGGCAGATGTGATAGATGAGGAGCATTCAGAACCTGCTGGGATAGATTAAGGAAAATATGAAGAGCTTTGTTGGGAACAGGGATGATTTTAGGGCCTAAATTTCACTCATGGGCTAATTTTCCATGGTTTTTCCAAAAATGAGATTCGTTATTTTAAAAATGATTCGCCAAAATTCTATAGGATAAAATTATTTTACCTTAAAAATTTCCAAAATTTTATAAAAACTATATAAAAT
Organism: Picea mariana; assembly: GCA_032191745.1. Classification (NCBI taxonomy): domain Eukaryota; kingdom Viridiplantae; phylum Streptophyta; class Pinopsida; order Pinales; family Pinaceae; genus Picea; species Picea mariana. Next base: position 82,337 of record JASDQU010102818.1, read on the forward strand.
CCTTAGAAATTTGAATTTTTTTACAAAAATATCGCCAATCATTTATAGTTGGCATATGAAGGATTAGTAATATTCGCCAAGGTTTCTACATTTTAAAATAAATTTCCATCCTTAAAATTATCCCTGACTGGGAAGAACCTAAAACCTCAGAAATTGCGTAGACCATCGCAGTAAGTACTATTATCCCTCCTGTTGATTTAGTAGTATTAAGAAACCAGAGTAATCCCAGTCACCAGAGTGTCCAGATCATTGTCAATAGTATTCCACCACATATTTAGTCAGGAACCCTAGGAAGATCTATGGTAGATGAGATGAGGCTTCCTATCTTTAGGGGATATGGATTTGAAGATCCTGATCAACACTGGTTCCTATGTGAAGTTGTATGGAATATTAAAAATGTCACTGACGAAGCTGTCAAAAGAACCCAATTTAGTACCACTCTAAGGGATCGTGCACTGAGTTGGTACATGAAGCTTGTCCAAGGACTTACACAGCCTAAGCCACTGAATTAGATTAAGAATGCACTGATTGCAAAGTTCAAGAAACCCAAGTCAGAGTCACAATGTATCACAGAGATGAAAGAGATCAAGCAGAAGGTGGTTGAACCTATTTGGGAATTTGATCATAGATTCAAAACCTTAACATGTCGATTGAATTTTCAGATCCTAGATGAACATAACAAAGAATGGTTCATTTTTTCCCTCTTACCACACATCAGAGTTCCCCTGATGCAACAGAAGATTTCTTCACAATCTGAGGTGTTGGAGATTGCCATGAAGTCAGAATCAACCCCTATGGGAGAATCTAGTTGAGGTATGAGTTAGATCTTGAGTCAGCTAACTAGTTTGTCTCTACAGGTCGAAGATATGAAGAAATACAAGGGAAAAGATAAAAGAGAAGACATATGGTTTTTCAAATGAAGATCAGAAGGCCATGACAAGGAAAAATGTCCCCTATTCAATGAATACTTGGATTTTGGAGCTCCGAGCCCTTTGAAGCAAGTCACGTTACCTTGGTGCGAGGTATGCAGAAACAAACATTTCCCTGGTGAGTGCTACTATATGTAAAAGTATGTTCAGACTCCTAAAAAATTTTGTAAGTGCATGGGACATGATGATAGGGATTGTAGGGCTTATGATCTCATGCATGAAAGGTCGAGAGACATATATAAGATTCAAGGTGAAGTACATCAAGAAGGAAACACTACACAGTATAACTCTCCTGGGAGAGGCAACTTCAATCCTCGCGGTGGATTTAGAGGAAGAGGACGAGGAGGAGGAATGGGTCGAGGCCAAGGACATATCATCTATTATAACTGTGCACAACTAAGACACCTTACAAGGGATTTCTAGAACCCTTATACCACTTGCAGCTACTGTAGCTCATTTGACCATGTTATAGAAGATTGTCTTGTGCTGCTAGCTAATTTTTAGGAAAGATGAGGACCTCAGTAGAACCCACAAGTGAAACTGATATATGTTGAGCCTCATGGAGAAGAATCTAGAGTCACTATTATAACCAGAGGAGGCAATGTTATAGGAGAATACAGACTAACCCAAGGGAATATTACAAAAGATTCAGGAATTAGGAAAGTTGTAGAGAAAACCCAAACCTTTGATGTAAATAAAGAAAGACAAATATTTGAGGAAGCCAGAAAATAATTCAGAGGAGACCGAGGTTCTTCATCAAAGACAATACCATAAGTGAGAGAATATGGAATGCCTCTGGCATTTGATCAGTTTGCTTCACCAAAAGAAGGAAAAGAGGTAAGAAAGCTCATGGAATTTTTATATACTTGTATTAAGTTGATTCAGGATGAAAGCGTTGTACAAGAGTTACAAAATTTAATCAGGCAATATGAGATAGGAAAGATAGACCCCTTACTGAATAGGGAAGTACACCAAATCGGTAAGAAGAGAAGGACACATAAGGAATTACGTTTGAATTCTCAAATAGGAGAGTATGAGATAGATTATGTAGTCCTCGACTTCGGTTCAGAGGTCAATGTCACGATGAAGCAAACCTGGGCACTGATGGGAAAACCAAAGTTGATCTATTCCCCTATAAGGATTAGGATGGCTAATTAGCAAGCTGTAAGACCTTTTGGCAGATTAGAACATGTCCCTGTGGACATCGACAAAGTAAGAATGTTTGCAGATTTTGAGGTAATTGAAATAGTTGATGATAGCTGTTCTTACCCCACACTGTTAAGAATTGATTGGGCTTTCAATAATTCCACTGTGGTTAATTTAAAGAAAATACATATGAATTTTGAAAGAGATGGCCTTAGGTTCATTTCACCCTTATATCCAGATGAAGGTCAGTGGTACACAGAACCTATCAAAGAAGAAGACCATGCATATGCACTAGAAAATATATACAAGCTAACAACCAGACAACATGATTACATTAATCCTACAACCGATGGGAACTTAAGCTGGCAAAGTGATAGTGCATGTTCATCAGACTCAGAGGAAGCATTGGAGAACTGACATAATAAGATGTATGAAGTATCTACAAGAAGATGTGCTAGATTAACTAGATAAGTCCACTGGATTAGCACAAATGTAAGAAACTTATTGACCTTTGATGGTCTGAATCCTTTAGAAACCTTCTTGTCGGACTTTGAATAAAGTGTACCAATACAACAGAGATTATTGGCAATGGATGAGGCCTTGAAAGCCACACTAGAAAGATGGTGGGGGACACATAAACATAGCATCATAGAATGGGTACAATGTCGTACCCTAATGACAACGTGGTTCTTAGCACAAGTGGAAGGTTGCGAAGTTTGATACACAGGTCGAAGCTGCCTAAAGGACCATGTGCGAAGCTATGAGGAAGCCTAGAGAAACATTCCTCAAGAACAATGGGGGCACAAATTCATTAACACGCTGGACACAATGCCTATCAACTAGTACCTTCAAGCAGATCTGAGCCTCATCACTAAGGATTGGGAAGGTATGACTCATAATTTTGTAACTACATTCCTATTTGAAAGCCAATTTCCTTCAGTAGATCAAGCATTATAGATTGTGAGACATAAAGTATTCAAGGAGACATCTAGCCTTCCTTTGGAACACGAAGAGGATGAATGGACTATGCCTCTCCATAAAATACAAGGTTGTTACAACATTAATATGGATGAAGACAATGATCCTAGGAAGGTGAACATCGTAGAAACAAAAGGTCAGATAGATGTGGAAGGACCAGGAGTTGAGATACCATTTATTGGAAAATCGATCAAGATTAAGAAGGTCAATATTGGAACAGAGAAGACACCAAAGTTTGCAAATGTTGGAGATTATTGGGATGCTGGTACCATTGACCAAAGGTCCAAAAAAGATGAAATGCCACTAGCACTGAAGCTAACCCTACAAGCATTAGAAAAGTGGGCCATTGACTTCGTGGGACCTATAAACCCACTAGGAAAGCGCACAGGAGGAAGGTACATAATTACTGTGACAGAGTACTTGAATAGATGGGCTAAAGAAAGAGCAGTTAAGGACTATAGTGAAACTATAGCTGCGCGCTTCATATTTGATAACATCATAGTCAGGTTTGGATGCCCAAAGATCCTTATGAATGATCAAGGAACACATTTCATCAATAAGAAAGTTGAAGCCTTGATTGAAGAATTTGTAGTCCACCATCAGAAGAGCACACCGTACCATACACAAGAAAATGGGACAATTGAAGCATTCAACAAGATTTTGGAAACAACACTAACCAAGATTTGCAGTGTGAACATGGATGTTTGGGATTTAAGAGCAAAAAAAGTATTATGGGCCTATAGAACCACTTGCAAGAAGCTAACAATGTAGACCCCCTTCAAGTTGGTTTATGGTCTCGAAGCTATTGTTCCAATGGAATATCTGGTACCAAGCCTAAGAATTGTTTCCTTTATAGATATGGATGACCCTGGCATTGTTCAAGAGAGGCTTACACAGTTGGTTGAATTGGAGGAAGACAGTTTCATTGCAGGATTCCATCAGCAGGTTCAGAAGGAAAGAGAGAAGGCCTATCATGATAGACATATCAAGAAGAAGGCATTCAAATAAGGTGATCTAGTACTATTATATGATAACAAGTTCATAAAACATCCTGGGAGGTTTAGAACTCATTGGCTAGGGCCATACGAGATCACTTATGTTACAAAGGGAGGAGCTACGCAATTGAAGATGTTGAATGGAGAATGGAAGGAAGGTTTGGTGAATGGGAGCTGACTAAAGTTGTACTACGACAACCAACTACCTCCTAGCTCTTATTAAAAGCATGAAGAAAAGGGTCTAGGTACTAGGTGCAGTTGAAACTGGGTACCAGAAACAAAAAAGACATTCTGCACAAGGGAAAAAGAGGATGCATCGAGCAGAAAGTAGAGGCTACACTGCGTAGTCTAGAGTAGAAGTAAAATAGGAAACTCAGATCTGAAGTGCCTTGGGGTGATTTATAGGTGAGTGTTGGGGACTTGTTGGCCCTTGGGTATGGAAGTATGTGAATACCAAGTAAGAAAAGTGAGAATGCGAACTTTGCGGAAGACACAGTGACTGTTACTAGGTCGAAGTGAGCAAAAGAGCAGAAAAGATGGAGCAGAGTAAGTCATTGAATGAGGAGATCGAGGATGACAGATAAGTAAGAAAGAAGGATTGTGGACAACTCAACAAGTTGGGAAAGGCACCATTGGATTCTTTGGAGAACCGCGCAAGAAGGAAGGAAAGATAGGTTGGCGAAGCCCTGAAAATATGGGTCAAGTTGACCTAGGGTTTTAGACACCTAGGGTTTTGGTATCTAGGGTTTTGGGCACCTAGGTTTCAACCTAAGGATGATGGTGAGCTATTGTAATGTATAAATAGAGGTCTAAAGGAACTGGGATGGGTTGGTGTTATGATTATTGTTGTTGTCTTTATCATTGTGTGATAAAGCGAGTAGTAGTGTGTGAGAAATAAGTGTTGAGTATGAGAGCCTTATGGTATTGTAAGATATTCAGCTGGGTGCGAAGATCAACCCTGCAGCTAGGTGCATAGGGAGGGGAGAAAAGAGAGGAGAAGAAAGAAGATCTTCTAACTAAGAGTGCAGACAAGAACTGTATGCTTTACCTTAGTATAATATAGCATAGTTATGTGGACGTAGCCCTAGAGAGAGGGTGAACCATGTATATTTTTTGTTGTGTGTGATTGGTATTTTATCTCTGTCATTGATATATTGTGATTGCATTACTATTTTAGATCTGATAAGTAGATGTGCAGGATAGATCTAAGCTGATAAGTGATATATGAATGATGTGATGTTCTTGTGTTAGATCCACTTGATATTCCCTTTGGTTGTAGACATCCCTGTCCTGCAACCCCCTCATAACTTCTTTGGGTGAGACTGCATCTGCTTCTCATGTGTTGTCGAAAGGGCCAGTAGTTAGGGCTAGTTGGTGCTCTCTTGGAGGTGAACCCTGGGTTTACCCCTGTGCCAATAGAGCAACATGAAATGGATTCAAGAGATGAGAAAGCCTTGAAAAGAGCCACCATAATTGAGAAGTGGTGTTGCGGTAAGATCAAGAAAGCATTAAAATAGTTCGAGAAGTTGTGGAAAAAAGTTGGAATAGGATAAGTAGAGGAAGGATAGATGGAAGAGTTGTGAATGATGAGAATATAGGAAAGACTAGCTAGTCAAAGATTAAGTGAGAGAGAAGTGCAGAGAGAAAGAAGTCCCCAGGAGGGTGGAGAAGAAGGAGAAGGTGTATAAGCAAGGAACAAGAAAGCTGATATGGATATTGAAGAAGAAAGAGAAGATTCAACCTCAATGCCAAGAAAGATTGGGAATCTGGCTGAAGAGACCACTCTAGAGAATGAGAACCAGACCCCCCAGATCAAAGAAACCCTCCCTGAAGCCAGTGGCACCAGCCCTGAATCACCCATACTCCAAGTGTCTTCTATATAAGTGGTAAATTATATACTACCTTCTTATGCTATTCCTGTTCCATTATAGTTAGTTAGTCATTCACAACTGAGAAGCGTGAATATTGGGATCCCCTGGTAAATCACAACCAGGATTGTTAAGTTTTATTTTGGTAGGAGAAGTAATATCAACAATGGATGGTAATGTGGGAGGTTCGATTTCTTGATACCCTGAATTCCGGGGTAAGGGAGATGAATATGTTGAGAAACATTGGTTCTTATGTGAAGTAATTTGGAGGTCCAGAGGGACTCTAGATGTGAATAAATTGGTTGAGTTCCAGACTACTTTGAGAGGCTGTACTCTCAAATGGTACATGAAGGCCATTGAGCCAAGAGTACCAGGAGTGCAAGGTCAAGTGTTCACACTTGAACAGGTACAGACAAATTTCATAGGGGAGTTTAAGCTACCTTAGTTAGAACAACAATCTTTGTCTGAGTTGCATGAAATTGAACAAAGGGAAGGTGAATCAGCTTGGGAATATATCCAAAAGTTTAAAGATGCTATAGGGAGGTTAGCACATTCAATTCAGGAGGAACATAAAAGAGAATGGTATATCCAGGTATTTCTACCTCTGACATGGAGTCCATTAATGCAACAATAGATAACCACTTTGACAGATGGCTTGGAACAATCAATGAAGATTGAAGCCATGGAAGGATATCTGGGGAGACTAAGAGTGACCAGATCCCCAACAGATGAAAATTTGGTGCAAATACAAAGGTAAATATCAGTGCTTACAGAGAATATTCAAGAATTGACAATAGCTAGACTAGGACAACCGCAAGTCTGGTGTACCAGATGTTACATAGAAGGATATCTAGTGAATAAATGTCCATGAATGAGGGGAATGGGACCTCCTCAAAATACAATGGGACCCTCACCAGGACCCACGTGAGGAGTTTCTCAAGTATCCAAAAATTTACCATTCCATACACGAACCCCATATCATGATTTTCCAGGTAATCAAGAACTTCCATCAGTTGAGTATTGTGAGATTTTCCGAACCCATGGGCATGGGCCAAGACAATGCCCCATTATTCAAAAGTATTCAACAGTATTGAATATTGTGCATTGTGAGTTTTTTTTATCTACCACACATGCTACCAATCATTGCAGAGTGTTGGCTGCACTTACAGACAAACTGGACCGAACATCATTCAGGGTGAATGAAAACCCTCAGGGACCAGGAAGATGCCATGGAGGTGGAGCTGGAGGAGAGTTTAGAGGAGGAAGAACTAGAGGAAGAGGACCAAGCAGATGCTACAATTTTTAGGAGCAAGGCCACATGGCTAGATATTGTCCTCATCCAAGGTGGCCTTGGTGCTTTCACAGCAGAACCAATGGGCACGCAACTGTAGACTGCCTAGAAACAATTGCAAAATAGGAAGATCAGGTACGTCAACGAGGAACTAACTTCATCACTTCAGAGATAAATATATTTATTATAGGACAACTTCCCAACCTTAATATTGTTACTCGAGGAGGGGAAAAGAATGGCGTAGATGCTGACAACTTGCTTCAGATCCAGAAAGAAGCACCCAAAGAGGACATGTATGATCCTATGAAACATAAGCTATTCTTTAAAAATTCCATAGAATTATTTCAAAATATCCCTGGCCCTAAGATGCAAGAGAAACCCCCTCATCCTATTGTTTACCCAATATTGTGCAAGTCCCTGCTTCAACCCCTGTACCCAGAAACCCTGTAGTCTTGATGAGACAACCTGAGCAGCCACAAAATGTAGTCGACCTTTGGTTTCAGTTATTTTATGATATTCTTGGGAATGACTAGTTGACAGAGAAGTTGCGCAATGCACTATACCTAGTTCTAGGGAATGAAGAATATCTAGAAAAATGAATAAGGACTAATCTTTCTAAGAATAATACTTAGAGAGTACAGAGAAGGAAAGTACAAATTGGAAAAGAGTTTATATTAGCAATCTAGCTAGATGAATTTGAGATTAAGGATGTCATGCTAGATCTAGGATTTGATGTCAATATACTGCCTAAAAAGACTTGGGAAGCTTTAGGAAAACCTAGTTGACATATTCCCCAATCTAGCTGAGAATGATCAATCAATATTGTATTTTCCCAATAGGAAGACTTGAGAGTGTGGAAATAGATTTTGCAGGAGTAAATACCATAGATGATTTTGAGGTGATCAAAATCATGGGGGATAAAGAACCTTATCCTACACTACTTGGTATTGATTGGGCTTATGACAATTATGCAGTAATTGACCTAAAGAAAGACACTATGACATTTGAGGCAGATGGAATAAAAGTAGTTCAACCCTTGGATCCATATGTAGGTCCTCGATACATGGAGCCAACGAACAACAATATGGAGGGGGAATACTTGGATCAGTTGTACACTGTAACAAAAAAAATAAGAGAAGACTACATAAATCCTACTACTGATGAATCGATAAGTTGGAGGAGCATACAATCAACATATGAAGATTCAGTACTGGCATTTGATAGTTGGTAGCAAGGTTCATATAAAATATTTTCAAGAATATGCACAACTTTCAAAGCAACTAGATGGGTGGGAATCGAGGTCAAACAACACCCAATATATGATGGTACCTCAGGACTTGATAGTTTTCTGGTTAGCATGGAAGAAAATATAGCGAAGGATCAAAGGATCTCAATGTTGGATTTATCCCTCTAGGAAACCCCTGCTAGATGCTGGAATAATCAATAAGCCTTAGTTGAGAACTGGGAAGATGTGAAACAAGCTATCCAATATATATTTCAAGATAAGGAATAGTTGGAATCAAATATGCAAACGGATTTCCAAATTGTGCAACTATTCAAATGGACATTCTGATCCTAAAACACATATTGAACAATGCGTGAGACAGTGGCAAGTTGCGGAAATACCATCTCACTTCCGGGTTCAAGTATTTCCCCATTCACTAGGTCCAATTCTGAAAATTTGGTACATGCATGAAGAAACCAGAAGATAGATCACCAACTGAAAAACGTTGACAGATAACTTTTGCAAGGACTTCTCGTTTACAAGTAAGTACCCTGAGCTTAAAGTAGTCCTGCAAATAATTAAAGAATTCATTTTTACAGATACTGGTAAACGAAAATTAGACCTAGCGGTATGTGCAGAGCATATCCAGGAACTTCAATCTAACCTTCACCTAATCCTGGACGAGAGACCTTTAGAATACTATAAAATTGAGAAGGATTTGGAAAGCCCGGATGATTTAGAAGAATTGAGAAACTTAGCCATTAAGGAAACAAAAGAAAGCAGAGAAATCCAGAACATCATATCCAACCAGACTGATGGTTCTTATAATTATCCATTGAAGTTTTACAAAGTCAATATAAGGACCAAAGAGAAACCTAAGATAGAAATGGTAGGAGATTACTAGGATGAGAAAACTAGGTAATAAATACAAAACCTGTTGCGAGAGTATGAGGACTTGTTCCCAAATACATTTTCAGAGCTAAAAGGGATTAAAGGAGCTATGGGAGAGATGAATATTGAACTAAACAATGATCAAAGCCTGTAAGGCATATACCATATTTTCTTAAACCCAAATTGAAAGAGAAGGTTAAGAGGGAAATAGAAAAGATGTTGAAAGTTGGACTTATATTTGCAGTGGAAGAAGCAGAATGGGTTAGCCCAATAGTCATCCAAAGCAAGAAAGGCACATAGGACATTAGGGTCTGTGTAGACTACATAATCCTTAATTCTTTCTGTGTGCATGACCCTTTCCCAACACCTTTTACTGATGAGGTGCTAGAACATGTTGCGGGTAAATAATCTTACTCATTTACAGATGGATTTTTGGGGTATCACCAAGTAAGGATTGTTGAAGAAGAAGAAAAAAATACCACATTCATAACATAATGGGGGTCATTTGCATATAATGTGATGCCCTTCGGCCTAAAGAACTCCCTTGCATTTTTTCCCCATATTTTAATAGCAGCTTTCCGAGAATTTATCCACAAGTTTATAAAAGTTTATATGGATGATTGGACAATATACAGTCTTCTCAAGGAACATGTAGCGCTACTACGTCTGATGTTTGATAGATGTAGAGAATTGCAGATATTGTTGAACCTCAAAAAGTGTATCTTCTGTGTGCCACATGGAAATTTGTTAGGCCACATAGTATTCCAAGAAGGAGTATTGGTAAACCTATCCAAATTTGTGGTTATTGTGAGCATGTTGCCACCTACGAATGCTAAGCAGTTGAGCTCCACGCTGGGGCACACAGGGTACTATCACAGGTTTATTAGAAGATATGAAAACATCATTGCACCTATGGAAAATATACTAAAGAAGTACAAAGTGTTCTAGTGGACCCCAGAGTGTGATAAAGCATTCAATATCCTAAAGGAAAATATCAACACAACACCTATTCTGATATTTCCAAACTAGGAAAATGAATTTCATGTGCACATAGATGCATCAAGTATTTCCTTAGGAACCATCTTAGCGTAACCAAGATATGGAGCCATGGATCATCCTATCTATTTTTTTAGCAGGAAGTTGTTGCAAGATGAGTGCAACTATACAACCACAAAAAGGGAGGGTTTAGATATGATTTACACTTTGCAGAAGTTTATACCTTATTTGCTAGGTTCTCATTTTAAATTCTTTACTGATCATTTTGCATTAAAATATCTAGTTAACAAGCATGTTATGGAAGGAGGAATTTGTCGATGGTTATTATTGTTTTAGGAATTTTCATTTGAAGTGATCATTAAGCCTGGAAGATGCAACGTGGGGCTTGATCACCTGTCTAGATTAGAGTTAGGAGAAAGTGGCAGAGCAGTCGATGATAAACTACCAGATGCAGACCTATTCCGGGTTGAGGCTATACCACAATACATGGAATACATAACAGTCTTCTTAAGTACAGGGGCCTACCCAGAAACATACTTCACAACTTAGAAATGTCACATGGTGGTTAGAGCAATAGACTACCAATTGATTGCGGGTCAATTGTATAAGTTGGGACTAGATATCATCCTCAGGAGATGTGTTTTACATCATGAAAGACAAGACATACTATGGGAGTTCCACAGTGGAGTTGCGGGAGGCCATGATGGGGGAAAGGCCACTGCACGGAAAGTCCTCCAAGCTGGACTATTGTCACATACCCACTACCTAAATCGATTTTTTCTGATCTTCTACCAAATCAGAAGCCCTAAACAATCATGGAGGACCAGCGTAAGCTGGTCCTTTCTCTCTCCCCGCTCCCATGTGGTCACGGGTCATGATCACAGTTCGAATAAACACAGTACCTCTTTCATATTTTGTGCCTCGGCGCTACAGTGATGTCGAGTTGTTTGACTTGGCAACCGTCGAATCCCAACAGGGCTAGCGATCGAACAATGGGGGAGAATCCCTACAAGGTTAGCAAATGGATAATATGAACAAATCTCGACAGGGCCAGAGAACAACCAATGAGAAACGGCCCCGTTGCACGGTTAAGTGGAACACAGGTGGCAGAGAGGGAAACACAACATAGTGGTCGACATGATAGGAGAGGCCCCAATTCACACGCCACACTATTCCAAACTCCCCACCCCATTAAAGGCAGAATGAAAAGGGGGGTCCAGAATCCACATGAGCGTCGTTGATCATGATGAATTAATCTCGACCATTCAAGAGTTGTGCGTCCAATTCCAGACCCCCCCCCCATTAAAGGTAGAATGGCAAGGGGGCTCCGGAATGCATCCTCAGGCTTAGATATGGGTGGGTGGACTCTGGCCATCCAGATCTGTTTTCTACTTACCCTAATGCACGCTCGTGCCCCAGCATAAAACTGGCATCTCTTCCTCACATCGGACGGTCGTTACGGACCCTAAGATTTCCTGAAGGAATCTTGTCCATCCATCGGGACTTAGCCACATGCTATTGTCTCGACATTATGGATCAGTATTTGTCAAGGCAAGAACCCGAGTTTTTGTCAATGGAACTCCTGAATCCCTGATCCCCAAAACGGGTAATCTCTCAACACGTCACCTCCTTAAATCGGACGGTCCACAAGTGCTTCGGGGTTTCCACCCAAGAAAATCTCGATCCCTTGTTGCCAGGACTCCCAATCTCATTATTTCTAATTCCCTGGAATGGGAGATCTCATGACACGTGGCCTCTGTCAATCAGATGGCTTAGATCCATCCAGGGGTTTTCACCATGGAAAATCTCGAACTCTTGTCAACAGGAATCCCGATTCCGTGATTCCCGATTTCTCTAAATGGGAGTTCTCATGACACGTGGCCTCCGTCAATTGGACAGCTCAGATCCATCCCGAGGTTTTCACCATGGAAAATCTCGAACTCTTGTCAACAGGAATCCCGATTTCGCAATTCTCGATTTCCCAAAATGGGAGATCTCATGACACGTGGCCTCTTTCAATCAGACGGCTCAAATCCGTCCCGAGGTTTTCTCCCCTAATACACTGGAGTCTTAACCTTTGGGTAACTCCTAACAAATCCAATGGCTGTCAGGTTTTTCAGTCAAGATCTGACGGCTCATAATGGTTCCTACCCATGCATTCTTCCACAACTCCCTGGGCATGGAAAAGATCCACGGTCCAGATACTCTCATGAACCTTGGTGATCTATGGTCTTAAACTCTTCGCTACCCACGAAGACACCAGAAAACCAAGTGGTAAGGAATTTAATGCCCTACTTTCTCCTACTAATCTAATGGTCATGGGTGACCATAGATTCCCCAACGAAATCTCGTCCGTCGATTAATACATATAAGGTTAAGGTACTTAACTTTCCATCTTTTTCCTCCGATTTGACGGTCGTGAGTGACCACAGATCTCCTGACGGGATCTCATCCATTGATTCATTACTTCATCCTTATGCTGTCATCTCAGTTTTCAAGAGGATCGTTCCTCCTTATGTAGGGTTACTAAGGACTTACTCCTTCACAACCGCCTTCCTGGTGCTTGATGGGATTTTCAAGGAAGGTAATTCTATGGGGAGAGTTACTTAGGGTACTACCTGAGGTATATAAGGATGTCGTCCTCTCGAGAGCCAGGCGTGAAGTCTAAATTGGAACAGTATGCACACAAATAACGAATTCATGAGGACATAAACCATACGTAGTCTTTCCATATAAATATACAACTACTAGTACTGATCAAAACACCATACAACCATTCTTATAATGAAATCGTTCACAGTTTCACAACTTATGAGCATAATTATCAGAATAAGCATATATATATATTTCAAGATGCCAGAGGAAAAAAACTTATCAGAGATAACACCAGGGGTCAAGCAACTGCTAAGAGGGGTGCTGATTTCCACCCAACCGTAGGCTTAGTGACTCCCAACATCTTTACCACTAGCCACCCCCGAGCTGAGACCACAATGCTATGAGAGTGCGTCTCTGTTTTCCAGTGACCAGGAGCAAANTTCCATATAAATATACAACTACTAGTACTGATCAAAACACCATACAACCATTCTTATAATGAAATCATTCACAGTTTCACAACTTATGAGCATAATTATCAGAATAAGCATATATATATATTTCAAGATGCCAGAGGAAAAAAACTTATCAGAGATAACACCAGGGGTCAAGCAACTGCTAAGAGGGGTGCTGATTTCCACCCAACCGTAGGCTTAGTGACTCCCAACAGCTTTACCACTAGCCACCCCCGAGCTGAGACCACAATGCTATGAGAGTGCGTCTCTGTTTTCCAGTGACCAGGAGCAAAGGTTGCAATCCTTCCTCTCTGCTATCACTCACTCTGCATATTGCCAGAGTTCTCCCCTCGCGTCTGCTCCCACCCAATCACTTCTACCCCACACCTTATCCTCTTGCGAGGTTTTGTGTGGCGCGATTACCCTTGCACTGGCCAGTCATGATGGCTCTACAGATGGGAAGTTCACCTCCCCATCCCTCATTAATTCCTGAGGAGCCATCAACCTACTAGTCTGTGAGGCATTTAATTCGGGGCCAGTGAGCCGCTTTTGGTTCTCCGGGCCAGTGGAGTCCAAATACGGTATTAATTCTTAGTGGAATTTAACGCCACCTTTTCAGGTGCCTTCCATCGCCATCATGGTCTCTTTTCTGCACATCCCCTCTCAACAGTAATGCAATAAAATTCATAAGGTTATTCACATTTATGATTTTTCCATAGTTCTTGGCCAGTCCAGTTATTTTTACTAACTGGGGAAAACAGGGCGTTACAATTCCCTCCCCCTTAAAAGGAACATCATCCTCGATGTTCTTATCTACTAACATGAATTGCATGTACAGAAGTAAACAAAATCGGATATGCTTGTCTCATGGCATCCTCCATTTCCCATGTAGCCTCATCTGGGAAAAATGTTTCCACTGCACCTTGACTTGTGCAATGGTTCTGTTCCGGAGCGGGGTTTCCTTTATGTCCAGTATGCATTGGGGTTCTGGTAGAAATTCTCCCTCTGGTTCCACTTGGATCACAGACCAGTCAATTATATGATTAGCATCATCTACATATTTCTTCAATAATGAAACATGGAAAACATTATGTGCTTTTACTATGGGAGGAAGTGCTAGCCGATAGGCTACAGGTCCCACTATATCTAGAACCTCAAAGGGTCCACAATACCGGGGTGCCAACTTGGCATAAGCTCCCATTTTCAGGGAACTCCTTTTGGGCTTAATTCTGAGATATACATGGTCTCCCATTTTGAACTCTCTTGGAGTTCTCTTTTGATCAGTATAAATTTTCTGTCGGTTCTGAGCGACCTTCATATTTTGTTTTATCTGTGTCACTTGCTGTTCCATTTCTTTCAACATGTCGGGTCCAAAAGAAATCCTATTTACAGGATTACTCTAGCTGATTAGAGTATTACACTGCCTACCATAGAGGACCTTGAAGGGACTCATCTTTAAGGATGCTTGATAGCCGTTGTTGTAGGAAAATTCTACCAATGGCAGGTAGTCTTCCCATTTCCTGGGTTGATGCATTACATGCATCCTTAACATATCCTCTAATATTTGATTCACTCTTTCTGTCTGTCCATCTGTTTGAGGGTGATAGGTGGTGTTGAACAACAATTTGGTCTCCAAACCAGCCATCAGTGATTTCCAAAAGTTGGAAGTAAATTTTGTGTCTCTGTCAGACACTATCTCTTTCGGCATATCGTGCAGTCTAAATACCTCTTTCATGAATATTTGGGCGATATCTATCACCTTGCAGGTTGATTTGATGGGGATGAAATGAGCAGACTTGCTTAGTTTATCCACCACCACCATAATGGCATCATCCTGTTTGGTTGAAGTTGGTAATCCAGTGATAAAATCCATGGAGATGGTTTCCCATTTCCATTCTGGGATGGGTAAAGGGTGTAATAGTCATGCTGGGTGTCGATGTTCTGCTTTAACCTATTGGCATTCTATGCATTGGGCCAAATATTTGGCTATGTCTTTCTTCAATCCAGGCCAATAAAATTGTTTCCGGGTGGCAGTGATCATTTTCTGGTATCCTGGGTGACCAGTGTATGGTCTTTTATGTAGTTCATCCATAATGAACCTCTTCAATTCGTCACCATTTGGAATGTACAATCTATCTCTCTAAGTGAGCAGACCTCCTTCGGTCATCTAGTAGCCTTCATATTTTACTCCAGTAGGTTCTTGCTGTAGGTACAGGGTCACAGCCTGAATGAAGGAATCTGTTTCTTGTGCATTTCTGACTCTGTTCTTGACATCTGTTTCGCAGGTACTCACCGTTGCTAGGTGAATTGTTTTCATGCTTCTGCTAAGGGCATTGGCCACCCTATTTTCCTTCCCTTTGATGTGTTTGATTTCAAAATCAAATTTGCTAAGGAGGGCCATCCATCTAGCTTGTATAGCATTGAGCTTTGGTTGGTCGAACAAATATCGTAATCCATAGTGATCTATCATAAGTACAAATTTATCTAAAAATTTACTAAGTACATTGCTCATTAAGCATGAAAGTGGCAGGGGCATTGGTTAACCCAAATGGCACTACCACAAACTCATAATGACCATACTGTGTCCGGAAAGCGGTTTTATGGATGTCTTCACCCTTGATTCGGACTTGATGGTATCCCGAACTCAAGTCAATCTTTGAGAAAATAGATGCGCCTCCCAACTGATCGAATAGATCATCGATCCTGGGCAAGGGGTACTTGCTCTTTATGGTTACTTTATTAAGTTGTCTATAATCTATACACAGTCTAAGGGTGTCATCCTTCTTTTTCACAAACAGGACTGGTGCTCCCCATGGGGACTAAGCTGGATAGAATATAACCCTTATCCATCATTTCTATCAATTGTAATTTGATTTCCACTAACTCAAGTGTGCTCATCCGGTAGGGTGTCCTAGACACCGACACCGCTCCTGGTGCGAGCTCTATCGAGAAGTCCATGTCTCTTCTCGTAGGTAGACCCGGTACCTCTTCTGGAAACACATCTCTGTATTCTCTCAGGATAGGGTGTTCATCAGGGCTTGGTTTAGCACCTTCGGTTGTTTTCAACACCTGTATTGCATATAGGGTACATCCCTTTCGACAATACTTTCTCATTTGTAGGGCTAATATTTGTCTCACCGAGATCGGTTTTTGGATCCCTTGAAGGGTTATCCTTTTTCCTTCTTTGCTCACACATTCTAAGGTTTTATGGTAACAGTCCAATTTGGCTTTATGGGCGGACAGCCAGTCTATACCAATCAACAAATCGTATGATCCCAGGGGTAATACGTTAAGGGTTGCTTGGGTGGGGAATTCACCCAAAATTAACTGGCAGGTTGGTATGGCCTCTACCACCTTTATTTTAGTGCCAGTGGCTAACTGTACCAACCATGGCTTGGTTTGATTTTGTGGCTGTAGCTTACACTTATCCATAGTCTTAGGGGCTATATAACTCAAATTTGAACCAAGGTCAGTTAAAACAGACACTAGATGGTTGAAAATCATACCTTCTATTTCCACCACTGAAGCTTGGTAGTCAGCTTAGTTATTATCCAAGGCTGCATAAATCTGCGGCACACTCCTTTCCACATCATTAACTGTGGTAGCTTCCTGAATGTTATAAACTTTCCAAATGTTCTGTTGTCGGTGTGGAAAGTCTTTCAGGAGATGCTCTTCTCCGTAACCCCAGCATTTTAGAGGTTCTTTCTTTGGGTTATTAGTATTTACTGGTATAGGTCCAAAATTTTTATTTCCGTTTGATGATGGAAAGTTCTGCTAGAGTACACTTTGGGTTGGAAAGTTCATTCTGGGGTTCTTCTTGTAGCTCTTAAATCCTGAGGATTTGATCCCCTTTTTCTGAAATCTCAAACCACTGTTTTGTCTCCAGTCTCCATGAGACTTTGCCTGATGTCCATATTGTTCATGACAATATGTTGCCTTTCGAATAGTGTCTTCTAAGGTCTTTGGCTTGTCGAATTCAATTCGGTTCTGGTATTCCTTGGGAAGCCCACTGATGAAGCGTTGTGCCTTCACCTTCTCTGCTTTGATGTAGGGTACATATCTCAATAAGTCAAGGAATTTGTTGACATATTCCTTTATAGTAAGTTGTCCCAGTTTGAGTTCATAAAACTCTTTAGCCTTCTCGTCGAAATATCTTTCCGACAAATACTTCTTCCGGAAGTACTTCTCAAACCGTTTCCAAGATAGGTCCTCCTCGCGGAACCCTTTCATATTCATAAAGTATTCCCACAAGATGAAAGCCTTTCCATTCAGATTGAAAGTGGCCACTCGGGCCTTCAAATTCTCTGAAAAATCATGGACTCTGAAATATTTCTTCAGTACAAGTAGCCAGGCCTCAGCTTCCTCTCCCTTCTTTATCTCACCGTCGAAGGAGGGAGGTTTGGCCTTTCTGAATTCCTCAAATTTATGACTCTTGGAAGTCTTTTGCTTCTTCTATTTTCTTCGAGAATAGGAATCGGTCCTGCTGCTGGAAGAGCCTTCTGAATCGCTAGCTTCCTTCTCAGTGGAATCGTCCAGCACGGGTCCTTTACCTCTGGGGTGGAACTTTCTTGAGGTGATCCTCTCAGTATGGCCACTAATACGACCATGTTTCTACACTTTGGGTTCATGTTGAATTTGTCATTGTAGGTCGGATAAGCTCTGCATTAACACTGCATAAATTCCAGTTTGCTTTTCTTGTTCTTTCATCATCCTTTCATTGTCGGCCTTGTAGCTTTGCAACTCAACCATGAGACTCCTCATAGTCTCGGATAGGTCTGGAGGGGTTCCTATCGCTCTTATTTTTTCACACTCTTCATCTCTATTGTGGGAGCCTTCTCCCATATCTTGGTGAGTCACCATTCTCTGCGTTTGTAAATTCCCGCAGCTGATCATCTGCTTAGGTGAAAAGACAAACGCTACTTGTTAGTCAAGAGTTAGATATTTTTATAATCTACACATAATTTATAATTCTTTCACATGCATACACAGTCGGGTTCTCATTTCCAAGTTTTCAATCCTGGACAAGAGAGTTATGTTAGGGGTTGCTATTCATAGGAGTACTTTGAACGGAGCTTATGCGCAACTCGTTCATGAGCCCAATCAGGCCGAGTGTTGTAACCATTCTCTGATACCACTTTGTCACATACCCACTACGTAAATCGGATTTTTCTAGTCTTCTGTCGAATCAGAAGCCCTAAACATCCATGGAGGACCAGCGTAAGATGGTCCTTTCTCTCTCCCCACTCCCATGTGGTTGTGGGTCATGATCACAGTCTGAATAAACGTAGTACCTCTTTCATATTTCGCACCTCGGTGCTACAGTGACGTCGAGTCATTTGACTTGGAAACCGCTGAATCTCGACAGGGCTAGCGATCGGCCAATGGGAGTGAATCCCTACAGGGTTAGCAAATGGCTAATAGGAGCAAATCCCAATAGGGCCAGAGAACAACCAATGAGAAATGGCCTCGTTGCATGGTTAAGTGGAACACAGGTGGCAGAGAGGGAAACACGACATGGTGGTCGACATGACAGGAGGGGCCCCACTTCACATGCCACACTATTCCAGACCTCCCCTCCCCCCCCATTAAAGGAAGAATGGCAAGGGGGGTCTAGAATCTGCCTGAGCACCGTTGATCATGATGAATTAATATCGACCGTTCGAGAGTTACGCGTCCAATTCCAGACCCCCCCATTAAATACAGAATGGAAAGGGGGCTCCAGAATGCATCTTCAGCCATAGATCTACGTGGGTGGACTCTGGCCATTCAGATCTGTTCGCTACTTACCCTAATGCGTGCTCGTGCCCTAGCATAAAACTGGCATCTCTTCCTCACATCAGATGGTCATTACGGACCCTGAGATTTCCAGAAGAATCTTGTCCGTCCATCGGGACTTAGCCACATGCTATTGTCTCGACATTATGGATCAGGATTTTTCTAGGAAAGAACCCAAGTTTTTGTCAGCAGAACTCCAGAATCCTTGATCCCCAAAATGGGTAATCTGTCAACACGTCACCTCCTTAAATCAGACGGTCCACAACTTCTCTAGGGTTTCCACCTAGGAAATTCCTGATCCCTTGTCGCCAGGACTCTCGATCTCGTGATTTCTGATTCCCCAGAATGGGAGATCTCACAATGCGTGGCCTCCGTCAATCGGATGGCTCAGATCCGTCCCAGGGTTTTCACCATGGAAAATCCCGAACTCTTGTCAACAGGAATCCCGATTTCCCGAAATGGGATATCTCACGACACATGGCCTCCGTCAATCGGACGAATCAAATCCATCCTGGGGTTTTCACCATGGAAAATCCCGAACTCTTGTCAACAGGAATATCGATTCTGCGATTCTCAATTTCCCAAAATTGGATATCTCACGACACGTGGCCTCCATCAATCGAACGACTCAGATCCGTCCTGGGGTTTTCACCCCTAATACACTAGAGTCTTAACCTTCGGGTAACTCCTGACAGATCCAACAACTGTCGGGTCTTTTAGCTGAGATATGACGACTCATAATGGTTCCTACCCATGCATTCTTCCACAACTCCTTGGGCATGGAAAAGATCCACGGTCTAGATACACTCATGAACCTTGGGGATCTATGGTCCTAAACTCTTTGCTACCCATGAAGACACTAGAAAACCAAGTGGTAAGGCATTTAACACCCTACTTTCTCTTACTAATCTAACGGTCGTGGGTGACCGTAGATTCCCCAATGAAATCTCGTCCGTCAATTAATACCTATAAGGTTAAGGTACTTAACTTTTTAGATCCTTCCTCTGATCTGACGATTATGAGTGACCACAGATCTCTTGACGGGATCTCATCCGTCGATTCGTTACTTCATCCTTATGCGATCATCTCGGTTTTCAAGAGGATCGTTCCTCCTTATGCAGGGTTACTAAGGCCTTATGCCTTCACAACCGCCTTCCTGGTTCTTGATGGGCTTTTCAAGGAAGGTAATTCTATGGGGAGAGTTACTCAAGGTACTACCTGAGGTATATAAGGATGTCGTCCTCCCGAGAGCCAGGTGTGAAGTCTGAATTGGAACAGTATGCACACAAATAACGAATTCATGAGGACATAAATCATACGTAATCTTTCCATATAAATATACAACTACTAGTACTAATCAAAACACCATGCAATCATTCTTATAATGAAATCATTCACAATTTCACAGCTTATGAGCATAATTATCAAAATAAGCATATATATATATTTCAAGATGCCAGAGGCAAAACACTTATCAGAGATAACACCAGGGGTCAAGCAACTGCTGAGAGGGGTGCTCGTTTCCACCCAAACGTAGGCTTAGCAACTCCTAGTGGATTTACCACTAGCCACCCTCGAGCTGAGACCACGAAGCTGTGAGACTGCGTCTTTGTTTGCCAGTGACCAGGAGCGAAGGTTGAAATCCTTCCTCTCTACTATCACTCACTCTGCATATTGCCATATTTCTCCCCTCGCGTCCACTCCCGCCCAATTTCTTCTACCCCACGCCTTATCCTCTTGCATGGTTGTGTGTGGCGCGATTACCCTCACACTGGCTAGTCATGATGGCTCTACGGATGTGTGGTTCACCTCCCCATCCCTCATTAATTCTTGAGGAGCCATCAACCTACCAGTCTGCGAGGCATTTAATTCGGGGCCAGTGAGCCGCTTTTGGTTGTCTAGGCTAGTGGAGTCCAAATATGGTATTAATTCTCGGTGGAAGTTAACACCACCTTTTCAGGTGCCTTCCACTGCCATCGTGGTCTATTTTCTTCACATCCCCTCTCAGCAGTCCTGCAATAAAATTCATAAGGTTATTCACATTTATGAGTTTTCCATAGTTCTTGTCCAGTACATTTATTTTTACTAACTGGGGGAAACAGGGTGTTACAACTATGGTGGGCCACACTCTTTAAGGATGCAAAGGAATATGCTAGATCTTGTGACATTTTTCAAAGAGTGGGTAAGCCATCATGACGAGATGAATTTCCTCTTCAGCCAGTTAGAGATCTACAAGCGTTTGAGAAATGGGTGGTTGACTTCATTGGGCATATCAACCCCACCACTAAGCATTCAAAGGCTAGGTATATTATTACCATAACTAATTACCTTACACGTTGGGTTGAGGTAACAGTTGTTCAGGATTGTTCGACCGATATTGTTGCTAGGTTCATTTTTGAAAATATTATCACTTGATTTAGATGTCCTAGGAGTGTGACTAGTGATCAGGGAGGTCATCAATAGTACAATAGAAAATATTATAGCAGAGTTCTTGATCCAACATCATAGGACTATTCTCTACCATCCACAAGCCAATGGAACAATAGATGCGTTTAAAGAGATTTTGGAGAGCATATTAACGAAGGTTTGTTGCACAAACAAGGAGGATTGGGATGATAGAGTCCCAACAGGTTTATGGGCTTACATGACAACCACAAATAAAATCCATAAGTATACTCCATTTCATCTAGTTTATGGGAAATAGGTTGTGGTACCTGTAGAATTCATTACTCTGAGTTTATATATTACATAGATTACACACATGTCGGAGGATGAATCAATTGCACAGAGGCTCATGGAATTGCAAGAACTTGAAGAGACCAGGTTTTTAGTAGACTTCCATTAGTTAGTTGAGAGAGCAAGGCATAAATATTGACATGACAAACACATTAAGACCAAATCATTCGTGCAAGGAAATAATGTCCTACTTTATGATATTCGACACCAGAAACATCCAAGAAAGTTGCGCATGCATTGGTTGGGACCATTTATAGTTGTGGATATCCAACCTTCTAGAGCTGTCAGACTCACACAACTGGATGGTATACTGCAGCTAGGATGGGTGAATGGTGCTCACTTGAAACCCTATATGTCTCAGAACTGAGCTAAAGGACTATTGTTCTAGTCCAAAGGAGCATGTATAGTAGTTAGATTTGAGTTTTTTTGCAATCTTTGTGAATTCAGTTAATAAAGTCGAAGAGTGAATTTTTGCATCGTGACATGTAGTTAATTTTTATGTTTAAGTGTTGTTTGATGCATAATTGCTCACTCAACAATGTAGGATCAGAAGAGCCACACAACTATTAATGACAATAATTAAATATGATGGGGACCCCTTTGTGGTCGGAGGGAGAGCGAATTTAGATGCAATCCTAGTTCACATGCCACACAAACCCAGTCTAGTCATAGCCTTGATTATCGCTACAATACCCCATAAGAATTTTGTTAAATCATAAAGATGCGATACGTGAATATTCCATCTGTATTCGCATTGGGATTCTCATCCATTAAACGGTAAGGACTAGAATTGACCACGTCCCTAACCAACTTGTCGGTAAATGCTGATATCACCCAATAGATTTATCTCATTAACTAGTCCTGCCAGACAACTCAGATCCAAGTTACATCTATAGGATTAATGATGAATAACAATTATTACAGAACTTCCCAGCTAATCCTGGGTATAAGGTTCTGTAATAAGTTCTTACATAGGATTACATAGGCTTTCTCATGCTTTAGAATTCTGTAATAAGTTATTACACAGGATGACATTTGTGTGGCCAAGGTACGCCAACATAGAGAAATTTCACTCATGCATGTTTCCATTCTATTTAGATGAGGAGGCATTTGACAAGGAGGTTATGTCATGGCTTGGAGTCAAACGCAACCCGCGCAAGTCAAGGATGCATTAAATTTTTCTTGCAGAGCTGCAGAAGAAGAGGGGTCAGGAAGCAGGGGTAGGACTGAGCTCAGGCCTAGAGGTATAGAAGAAGGAAACCCCAACACAGACAGACTCTGACAAGGAGGAAGAGACATAGCCAATCGAGTGCAAGAAGAAAACACTACCTATGTTCCCGCAACTTCTAGAGAAAGATATGTTGAGAGATAAGGATGTCAACGAAATTATGAGTGTTGCATTAATCACAGAACCAATGACCAAGAAACCCAGGATGGGGATCTCCTGAGTAAGGTTTTTAACCCCCAACCCATTTCATCCACCATTCCTCGCACTCGCTCAGCGGCTTGAGAAACTCATATTATAGTCATCTAGGAAAACCCTGAGCCTGAGACCACTCCATCCACTAACATAATCACTAAGCAACCTCAATCACCACCACAACCCCACTCGCTACCTCAGGAAACTTCCAGTCCATCCCAAACCATCGACCTAAAACCCATGCAGCTTGATCCCCCATAGATACCCGAGCAGAGACCAGAACTCCCTGGTCCAAACCCAGAAGTACCTGAACAGAGGCTACAACTGAGTGGCCAAAATAATGAAGCCCAGGACCAACAAATCATACCCTTTATGTTGATTCCAGACACTTTGTCTTCAATAGAGATGCAAGTAGGACCGAAGCCGCAAGTCCTAAGTTCGCAATGCACTTCCTCAATGACCAAGGTTGAGGGTTCTATTGGAAGCGCAACCCCAGAGGCTGGGGTCCACAAAGAGGCAGATATACCAGAGGTTCAGAAGGAATCTGAGATGACCTATGGACAAAGTGCAACATCGGTACATAAATTCCCTCAAAAACCCTCAATAGTGCATAGAGTTTCTACAACTCCGCCTCGCCAGAACATGCATTATAATGTTCCTTGTCGATTTTGAGGTTTAGAATTGTGATAGGACCATCTAAAGGATAATAGGAGGTGGAAACACCTTTCGAGCATTCAACAACCACTAGAATTCCACTGTAGATCTAAGTAGGGAAGCCACCCCTTCTTCTGCTGACCTTGCACAGTGGCTAGCAACACATCTTGTCAGAATGATTAGAGCCTCAACTGATAAACTGGAGAAGAGACTCCAGCAGGATGAAAGGACTACAAATTTCAAAAGGGAGGAATCACTCCTTGCTCAAGTGCACATAACATAGGAACAATATGCCAAGATCCAGGTGGAGCAGAAACTGGAAAGAGTCTAGGAGAAGCTTGTTGAAGCCTGGCTGAAAATAAGGAAAGTAGCACCACAAATGATAGAGGTCAGTTCTGTAGGAGAACCTGAACATCATATTAAGATACTCCAGAGAGCATGGTCATAGTTTTCCATTCACGCAAAGAATATGGAAGTGCAGTTGCGATGGAGTCAACAAGAAGTAAAGAAACAACATCGGAAGCTGCAAGAGAAGACGAAGAAAATAGTGTTGGAAGGTAACAATGCTCGAGCAACACTACATAAGGGCATAGTCGAGTGCATGTTGATGGGCATTTATGACACATCGTCAATGAGAAGGGAAGATCTAGTTGGGGGTTGTCTATTTAACCCAAGTTGTTTGGAATAATCTACCCTGACGGGTTTTATGGCTCTGTTAGCCAATTAAAATGATAAAATAACTAAATAGGTAAAACTAATTAACTATATAATATTATCAGTTAAAAAACATATATAATTACTTAGATTATAGTCATATTATATACAATAGGTATGTACAGATACAAGGTTTAAATAAAGCCTTGTGAAAATGATAATTTTAACTAATGAATCAAAGTTTAAATAATATGTAAAAGTTAAGGAAATCGTTCTATTACTATCAATAGAAAATAACAATAAATGAATGATTAAGATTGGAAATGATATAACTGTAATGAACAAAGCATCAAAGTTTGAATGATTTAATCATTATTCATTCGTAAAGTAAACAAATAAAAAAAAAAAAAAAGCTAACTAACCTAATGTTGATCAACTATAAAGAAAATGTACTAAGATATATTCTTCTTTCTGCGTAATGTTGGCTCGAACTTAACCTGTTTCCAAGCATAAATATATGGAAAGAAGGAAAGAATGATATTTCCTGAAACAGCTCAAGGAATTTTTTGCATTTCAAAAACAATCTATGATAAACAAAAAGACAAATGAATTTTTCTCATGTAACTTTAAATTATTCAAAAGATCAAGATGAAATGAACTTCAATCTCTGGCAAATGGTATTATCAAAAATCCAACATTCGATGTAAACTCAAAATGTGTAGATAGATGATTAGTCACAGAGATTATAATAACCAATAAATAATGGACCACATGAGAGATAAGCACAACATGAAAACATAAATGTTGAACAAGCTAAAGCTAATTCATAACAGATAAGTTTTCATGCCCAGAAAATATATGAAGGCCAATAATCACATTGTATAGTATACAGAAGGACTAAAGCCAAAAAGTAAATAACAATCCATATATTTCTTAAAATGATAATTCCATCATCAGGTCCCAAAAGAATTGCCCCTGTCTCTGGGAAAGCACCAATATTTAAACTAAATTCATGGTCTATTTCTCACATCTTACAAGATAGGGACATATCCATTTTAATAAAGTCTTTACTAAAATGTAACCAAAAACATAAGGCTGTTGTGACAACTATTCAAAATAATTACATCATCAAAATGTTTTTCAAAATGAAAATTACAAATTTGGAGTATTTCCAACTACTTACTTATTCCTTCAACCTTTTTACATTGATCTACTTCACACCTGAGAAGAAAACATAATTTAATTTAGAAAAATAAATCTAATAAATTAATTAAAGAAAAACTACAAAATCTATGATTATGTAGCTAGTCTAATAAAAACCAAAATAAAACAATTTTAGTTATCACTAAACAAACCAAACGTAAATTCCAAGAAGAATGTTTACCCATTAAACCTTTGAAAAAGAGACATGAGATAATTCTGAATTGATAACAATGTTGAAATTGGTAGAATTTTTTATAATAATGTCCCCTGATCTCCTGAACCTTTTGTTGGACTTGGGTGAAACCAATGCTAGCTCTCAAATCCTCATTTTCTCTCTCCAATAGAAAATTATGAGCCATAATTTGATTTATCTGAGCCTGTAGATAAGGGATGTCCTGGTAATATCTCTGGATCCAATTAAAACAATCCTCACCATATACCTGTTCCAGATTCGGTAGTGGGAGAGTATGATCTGAGTTTAATGGTTTATCCTACTCCATAACCCTTTTCAAATCATATTGGGGTGAATCTATTTTAGTGGCATAAGAACTGGCATCTTCGACAAAGATCGTGTCCTTGACATCAAATGTGGGGATAGGTTTACTGCAGTTTTGGTGTCGATTCCTGGTCATCCTTGAAAGAAGTCTGCCACTCCTTGTATTGCTGAAATCTAAATCATCAACCCTATGCGTGTTTTTCTTACCTTGTCTCTTGATTTTAATTTTGTTTTCATAAACCAATTTTTGTAGAGGATCAGGAACGATAGGTACCTTACCCCTTAGATGACTCAAAACTTCCTCCAAGGACTTCTTTGGGACTAATTTGTGCTTCCTAGAGGTGACCTTGGTTGATTGACGAGAATCAATAGGGGTATTGGGAGGTAATGCAGGGTCTTTTGAGACTTGTATTTTCACTCAAATTTTCTTTTGAGTGTGAGATGATAGGCAAGGGTTGATAGAATCATCAACACACAAAGGTAAACTATTGACCAGTTATGGTGGCAATGAAGCAAAACCATTCTTAACAAGGAAGCCTTTCCAACTATCTCCTACCTTTAACAAATGGGCAATAACCAAAACCTAGATTAAATCATGATGGAAACGATTGGCTTCATAATTGGGGTTTTGTCTATGATAGAACCTTGACATATTCTGTAGACTTTTAAGCAAATAAAATGGCAAGTTTAACTTAAAACCTAGGAAGACCATCAAAAGGTGCACATGAAATAAAAATACCAGTCCATAGTGTCCCTCACAGGTGACGAACTATTTGATTATCAATAACAAACCATGCTAGCGAGTCTTGAACAGATGGATGGGTGTACCTTTGATGTTGTAGTGTGAATTTCTGGAAATCATCAATAGATGCCAAGGAATACCTTCTATTTTCAGGTTTTTTAACCAATGGTCTCCTTCCCATGACAAGCCCATGGCATCTGCTATTGATTCCTCATCAACTTGTAACTGTAGATCAACTATTTTAGCTCTAGCCCCATCAAAGGTCTTGACAAAATCTTGGGAGACTTCCAGATTAAAACCCTTGAATGACTATACAAATTTAACCCATCTGAAGATGGCAAGGTAATCTACAACATCATCGTGAGAGAGAAGATCATGTGAGACATTCAGATATACCCTAACTAAATGAGCCATTCACTTGATTAAAATATACTAGAAGGTGTAGAATGGAGGAGTTTGTGTTCAAACCAACCCAAAACAGATGATATGTTTTGCATAGTCAAAAGTGGCCCAAAAACTATGATCTTGGGAGGATTCTACCATGGCCTCCACTCTAACTATTGATTAAACCTCGAACCAGAGGACAAATGAACTCAAACACCACCTCGATTGCTAAGAACCTAATCCTTAATTACGAAGCACCATCAAATGATGAAATGAATGCAAGTTCCGGTGAACAGGATAGAGATGTAATGGTTTCAGAGCATGACCACTAGCCAGGTAATATAGTTATTAGACCGTGACATAATAGCTATAGGTAGCATTCAGATCATGTGTTTATGTCATAGTTTTAGAACCAAAATCGCATAGGGGTAAGGAAACAAGATAACATTATTGAAAATCGATCAAGGCATACCATGAATCAAAATCAATTAGGTTCTATCCTAATGCTATAGAATTTTTTCACACAACCATATGTTCATCCAACTTAAATGTTTTGAGATTGTAGGTGTTTCAAAGGCTCGTTTAGTTTTATAACGAGAGAAACCTTTAGATTTTAGTTAATGTATTTTTACAAAATGATTTCAATTTCATGCTTGACAGTCATGAAATTGACATGGGTAAATGAGAAGTTTATTGATAAAATAAAATTCAAAACAAAAAATGATCAATCAATCAATTTTTCAAAAATACTAATGAAACTCTTCACAGAAAAAAAGAGGCAGCTAATAAATTTCTTTCTCCAAGCTTGTGTTTCAAATATCGACGAAGCAATGTGAATATTTGGATGCCAACAATGGTGACTCACTGGGCGAAGCAGTTATCTCTGCATCATAAAAAATTTATATCAGGGAAAATAAATATTCGACAATCATTAAAGACAACTTTGAAACAGATTAAGAGTGTTAAAAATTAACTCAAAAAATTAATTCAGTCATACTCACAAAGAGTTCTCTCGCAGAAGATTGTAATTGAAAAGTTAGTTTTTATAAAAAATGCGATGATATTTATAAAAGTAACTTCAATACTGTTGAAAGGGTCACTGCTTCCAGTAGTCGTTCATAGCCTCGACAGGGATATCATTTAACCCACTCAAGTAATTTAGTCACATCCAAAATTCATCTATCCATGATATGAAAATTTTTGATATATGATCAATTTAAAAACATACCTGATAGATCTTGGACCTGACATTGTTTTGCTACCAGTAGGCTTGTTCAATACCTCGACAAAGTTTTTTTGGCATCATGTGCACATTTACCCACTGCCAACAGGCCTGTTCAGTACCCCGATGGGTTTACACACATTTCCCACACGTTAAAATGTTTACAACTCTCATTAGTTGTTTATAAAGATAAACTTTTGAGCTTTCATGATGACGAGAGAGGGGAGATACTGAATATCTAATAGCCAGGCCATCATATGATTTATCATTAATATTGTTTTTTGTTCTGTAAGAATTGATAGTTTTCATCATGGTTTAGACATTTAGATTTCAATCAGGAAATCAACTCAAGGATGGGGAAGCACTTTGAGTTGATCTCATTAGAGCTTGGATGACGTGAAAAGTTTAAATATGATCATACTTCCCCAAGATCTCAACAAAAAACCATGAGCAATGATTTGGTAGAGACTTATAGAATAATTGTCTTATAGATCATCGATTTGAGTTAAAACTTAACATTTTAAATGATTGAACTGTTTCAATTGTTGTTAGTGATAATTATTATTATAAAATTCCCCTTAATAAAATATTTTGAATTAGAAATAACTTTTAAGAAAACAAGGAAATCAACAAAATAAAATAATCAATCATAAAACAAACAAGAAAAAATGAACATCTAGGGATATTTACAAGGGAAGGTTTGATTCTGCTCAGGTGAAGTATTTCTTGAGAGTTTTTTCATTCACTGGAAAAGTGTCTGCCTGTCCCTTCAAGTTCTGTAAACAAAAGGAGATAGGACCCAATTTTTCTGCAATGAAAAAAGGTCCCAACCATAGGTTTTGAAACATAGTGTGTTCTCCTTTATCCTCATGTGATTTGTCCCATTTTAGGACCAAATATTCTACATTAAATTTTCTATCTGAGGACGAACTTGTATCAAAACAAGTTTTAACAATCTGTTGGTGCTGGTCCAATTTCTATTTTTCTTGTTTCCTAACTTCTTCAAATTTTAGCAAAACGTTTATTCGATTCTCTAAAGAGGGACATTCTTCCTCTTGAACTTTCTGAGATAATTGCAGTGAGGGGAGAAATACTTGGGGAGGAAGGATAGCTTCTCTTTCATAAATGAGGAAGAAAGGAGAATTACTGATGGAAGATTTTGAAGTGACCCTATCATCCCAAAGTATGTTATATAATGCATTGTGACAATTTTTATGGTTTTTCGACATTGTTCTTTTTATTATTTTGATCTAATTTTTGTTTGTTGACTCAACCAAGCCATTTCCTTGGGGATAATAACTGGCGGATTATTTTAGCTTAATCCCTTTTCCTAAAGAAAAAACATTCATATCCAAGGAAGAAAAATAAGAAGCATTGTCGAAAACTAAACATTCAGGTATCTTGACACGAGTGATAATATGAGAGTTTAAGAACACAATTCCTTGATTCGTGTTTACTACCCTTAATGGTAAAGCTTCAGACCATCTCATAAAATAATTTGTTTCCATCAGAATATATTTGTGTTGTTGTGAAGAAGGTGGGTTAATTGGTCCTATGATACTTAGGCCCCACTACTGAAATGGTATATCTATTGTAATGGGCTACAAGGGAAATGTAGCCTTCTTGACCCACCCTACAACCTTTTGATAGATTATACATTTGTGAGCCAAGGAAAAAGAATATTTAAATAAGGTGGGCCAATAGTAACCATCCCTAAGTACTTTTTGGGTGGTCGTGTCTCCATCAAAGTGACCCTCGACATCACCAGAATGTAACTCAGCTAGTACCTTTTCATATTATTCCTTTTCTAGGCAGCGCATAAATACACCATCAAAATTCTTTCTAAACAATATATCATTAATCAATTGAAAAGACACATATATAAGCCTTAGTGTTCTTATGTTTTTTGGATCAAGATTCTGAGGAGTATTTCCGTGCAACAAATAAAATCTGATATCATTATACCATAAATTAGGCACATTTTGTACACAACAGATTTGTGTTTCATTATGCATATTTTCAACTGGTGTTGTTGGCTAATTTTCTGGGATTTCAACTGAATCAACCACTAATTTGAAAAGGCCTTGACCTATAACAATTTGCGTGGGTACTATTTCGAGATCGTAATCTTGAAGGTAGGTCATCCAATTTTCCCTTTTCTCCCCAAGTTCCCTTTGAACTAAAAGATTTCTTATAGTAGGATAAGGGACACTAACTTTTACCCTAGATTTCAATAGGTAGGTTCTGAAATATTTAACTGAGATAAAAACAATGTAAGCTTGTTGATCTACTACGAGATAATTTTATTCTTCTCCTTTAAGAGCATAACTCATAAATGAAATGGGTATTTCGTTATTTTCAACATTTTTCTGAGTAAGCACAACAACATATGTTTTGTCTGATGCAAAAGTGTATAGCGTTAAATCTTTGGAAAAATCATGACTCATCAAGGAGGGAGATTCAATTATATATTTTCCAATGGAATTAAAAGCTAGGTTCTCTTGAGGTCCCCATTTGAAAATAACATCCTCTTTAATTAGGTTTTTCAGAGGCCTAACCATCTCAGAAAAACTTGGGACAAAACGTCCGACGAAATTTATTTTACCCAAAAAATATTACATTTCCCTTTTGGAAGATGGTGGAGGGATATTTCCAATGGATTTTGTTTTTTCAAGGTCTATTATCATCCCCTCTTTGGAAAATATAAATCCTAGTAGTCATCCTTATTCTACTGCAAAAAGTGATCTCTTAGAATTTAGTGAAATACCAAACTTACGACGTTCTAGTACAACCCTAAGATGTGACAAGTGGTCTTTTTTTTTTTTTGAAAAGACAGTGACATAATCTAAGTAGAAAACAACTGAATGGTTGATAAGGCCACAAAAATAAATATCCATTTCCCTCCAGAAAGTGGCTTTGACATTAATCAATCCTAAAGACATTTTTAAATAAGCATAGGTGCCCCACGAGGTGCAGAAAGTGGTTTTCAACTGATCATATGGAGACATAAGGACCTGGTTATACCCTGAGAAACCATCTAATCAAGATAGTCTTTCAGAACCAGATACTTTTTTCAAATTTTTTTGCATTGGAGGAATACAATAGTTGTCTTTATCAGAGGCTCGGTTTAAATTACGAAAATCGACACAAACTCAAATCTCTCCATTCTTCTTTCTTACTGGGACTAATTTGGATACCCATTGGGTATGATGAACTGGAAAAATGATCTTGGCATTTATAAATTTATTTAGTACATTTTTTACTATGGGTTCTAATTTAGGATGCATTTTCCTAAGTTTTTCCTAAAATGGTTGGGTTTGGGGCTTCATGGGAATTACATGTTGTATTATGTTTGGATCAAAGGTTTTTAAATCATCGTATGTCCAAGAAAACACATCTTTAAATTCTTTAAACTATTTTATGAATGCATATCTTTCTTGTTCAGAACACCCTTTTCCCAGATTAATATTCAGAGGATTATCTTGCATCCCTAAATTTATAGTTTCGTAAATTAACAAGGAACTGTTCGTCTTGCAATTTCCCACTCCTCTAAACTTGTCATGTAAATCATAAATTTTTTCTAATCTGAAAACAAACTTAGGGAAAGATTTTACCAGATCAGATGATATTTCCACAGAACGAAGGTCAGATATTACCAAAAAATCACCGAGGTTTTCATTGTGGGTAATTTCATCAATTACAACATCTTGGAAAGTGTCCTCCATATGAAAAAAAAAATGATTTGTTTATCATCATCAAACACTCACCAATTTGTAATATTTTCGGGGATCAATGGTCTGAATAAAAATTCAATAGAAAATGCATTAGGAGAAAAACCCTCAGCAGGTAATAATTTCGACGCGACATTAGACAATAAATCATCCTCAAAATTACTAGATCTAGGAATGGAACTTATGTTAAAAGCAAGAAATTTATGGATTAAGTTCCATACCTCGGTCTGGTAGTTTTTAAGTGTTGATTTTTCAATAAGCTAGTCTTAAGCATGAATTTCATTCCATTTTATAATTTTACTTAAACCATAGACAATTTTTTGCAACAACCAAGATCACAAGAAGAAACACCATGCACAAGTACACAAGAAGTATTGTGGGAAACCCTTCTCAACAAGGGAAGAAAACCTAGCCAAATCCCTTTTTATATTATTCAAGAGAAATACCTTCACCACCAAGAAAACATAGCATACAAGAGGTTGCTTGCAAACCCTAGAAGACTAGAACCCAAGAGAGGTGCACACTTTTCCCAAAAAGATGTACTTGCTAAAATTTCCAAACTCACACAAAAGATGTGATTCCTCAATGGGGAATTTACCTTTACTTATATTAGACTTGACTTGTCAAAAAAAGTTTCTATTGGCACAACAGGGCCGACCTCTCTATCTCATAATATAATTAATATTAACCAAATTAATTATCTTTTACATTAATTATCAATCACATTAAGGTGGGGCCGACCTGCACCCTTTACATTACAATTAGGGTTACAGGAAGATCTGACTCTTGAAAAATATAGCAAGGGATCTCATACACCCACTAGTGCTCAGCCACTAAGGGCACATCCATAGGGATATCCATATCTCTCGCTCACTACATTATACAAAAGAACTAGTCTCAATAGTGCTCAACCACTAGGATCATGTTCACCTATGCTCATCCACATACACACCCACTCAATAGATCTTCTTTCCCACTACATTACACAGGAGAGTCATTTGGATTTCATCATCAAATCTCTTCTCATAGGAGGCTAATACATCATATTCATCTCTGTCTCATGATGATGCACCCATATCTTTGGGAATTCACACATTCACCTTGTGCTCAACCACAAGCATGTCCAATTCTGTAGATCTCCTTTCTCACTGTGTTACATAGGAGAATCATCTGGAGTTATTGCCAACTCTTTGTAAGAAGGAGGAAATCTCTATGTTCCAGCTCTATCTTAGATAGGAACCACACACCCCTCTCATGGGATCTCTCTAAGGTTTGTGTCCCAGAGAATGTCTCACTTAGCTGCAATCATCAACACTCCCTCTCAGCTAAGGAGGCATTCTCCACGAGGCCAAGTCTCTCACGAAAATACTCAAACTTTGTCTTGGAAAGTGGTTTGATGAAGATATCTATGATATATTCATGATTAGGAAGATACTGCACATGTACTGTATTCCTCTACACCATGTCTCTGATATAGTGATACTTTATTTCAATGTGTTTCGATCTGTCATGAAACACAGGGTTCTCGGAGAGCTTTACACAGCTCTGGTTATCACAATGAATAGTAGTAGGATCCATCTCATGATCAAACAAGTTAGTCATAAGTTTTCGAAGACACACTACTTTGTGGACTACTACACTCAACGCAATGTACTCTGCCTCTACGGTGCTCAATGCCACAAAGCTTTGTTTTCTGCTACACTAGGAAACCATGGCAGACCCTAAAGTGAAGCAACAACCAGAGGTGATTTTTCTTTCCACTGTGTTTTCTACCCAATATGCATAGACATATCCTTGCAGGCTCAAGTTTACATTGGAGGCATATCTTAGTACATAACCAATTCTGCTTTGTAAGTATCTCAATACATGTTTTGCAGCTATTTAGTGTGTCTGTCTCAGTTGGTTCATAAACTGGCTAAGCACATTCATGCATAACAAATGTTTGGTCTGGTGTTAACCAGATACATCAATGATCCTATCAACTGTCGGTATAAGTGTGGATCTACTTCTCTTGAATAAATATCACTTATCTTCTTCAAATCCATTACCATTGGAGTGGGCATGGATTTGCATTCTGTCATGCCAAACTTTTTCAGTATATCCATAGTATATTTTCCTTGGCTTAGGAAAATCTCATCTGTCCTATGCCATAATTCTAGTCCCAAGAAGTAGTGCATCAAGCCCAAGTACTTCATTTCAAATTTAGCAGTCAATGATTGTTTTCACCCAACAATGAGTCTCTCTGAACTGGTGAGAAACAAATCATCCACATATAGGACCAAAATCAGACACTCATTGCCATCAATGTGATAATATAAGTTTGGATCAACATCACTTTTGTTGAAGCCCAAGCTCATCCGAAATCCATCCATTTTCTCATACCAATCACATGGTGCTTGTTTTAGACCATATAGGGATTTCTTTAACCTGCATACATGAGATCTTTCATTGTGTACAGCGAATCCTTCTGGTTGCTCGATATAAACTTCTTCCTCAATTTCACCATTGAGAAAAGTTGTATTTACATCCATCTGATGTAACTTCCATCCCATGGAAGTAGCTAATGCAATGATAGAACATATGGAGGTGTATCAGGTTACTGGAGAAAACGTCTCATCATAGTCAACTCCCTGTACTTGAGAGAACCCTCTGGCCACAAATCTTGATTTTTATTTTTCGATGCTTCCATCAACTGCATGCTTGATTTTATAAATCCATTTGGAAGTCACTACAGACTTTCCCTCTGGTCTTGGAAAAACATCCCATACATCATTTTTCAATATAGATTGGTATTATTCATTCACAAAATCTTGTCATACTTGTTTACCTCAAGCTTCTCCATGACAAGCTGGCTTTGAGTCAATAATGTGGGTCATGGATGAAAGGTAGCTTGAGAATATCTTTGGTCTCTTACTCTCTCTGGTTGTTCCTTGTGGGGATTTATGCCCTTCTGCTTCTTGTAAAGTTTTTTGGGACCAAGAATGCCTTTTATGTCCAACTGTAATATCTCTAGGTATGTTTCTTGGAGCAACTAGATCAACTGGAACAACTGGATCAATTGGAGCTATCGAATCAACTGGAATAATGTTTGTCTCCCTCTGAACTGCTGAAGGGGGAGAAGGCATTGTCTCAGTATCTATTTCTATCTGGGCTTCTCTAGATTTATGGAAGGCTACTTCTTATTCAAAATTAACACCTTTTCTTACTTCAATTTGTCTCTGACTACGAATGTAGATTCAATATGATTGTAAGGATTCACTATATCCTACAAATGTTCCCTTTCTTCCAGAAGGTTCTAGTTTGGATCTCTTTTCTTTGGGTACATGAAAATATACTGGACATCCAAATGTTATGAAGTGTCCAATCTCAAGATTCACTCCAGTGAAGGCTTCTTCTGGAGTAATGTTCTTCAGAATCTGATGAGGACTTATATTTTGAACATATACTATTGTCATACATGCTTCTTCCCATAGAGTCATAGGTAGACTCTGATAATGTATCATTGCTTTAGTTTTGTCAATGATAGTTCTATTTTTCCTTTCAACAACCCCATTTTTTTTTAGGGTTGTAAGGAACTGTGAACTCCCTCTTGATCCCTGCTTCAACACAAAAATTGTTGAATTCTTTTGAGGTGTATTCTACTCCATTATCTGATCTTGATATTTTGATTTTTCTTCTAGTCTAGTTCTCAACCTGAGCTTTGAATTCTTGAAATTTTGCAAGGAATCCATCCTTGTTCTTTAGAAAGTAAATCCAATTTTTCCGGGAGTGATCATCTATGAAGAGTACATAGTATAAGTACCCATTCAGAGATGCAGTAATCATTGGACCACATACGTTTGAATGTATCAAGTCCAATATTTCATTAGATCTATTGTCACTACTTGAGAAGGATCCTTTAACATTTTTTCCAAGGGCACAACCTTTGCAAACACCTTTACGATGAATCTATATTTCTGTTAGACCTGTTACCATTTTCCATAGAGCTGGAATATCTCTATAATCAATGTGAGCAAGTCTTCTATGCCATAGCTCACTCAAGATGATAGTATCATGTAGCAAGGATTGGATTGGTTTGATGGTTAATTTGTACAAGTTGTTTTCTCGGACACCAATTACCTTGGCAGAACTTATATGAGAGTTGTTGTGCCATGAAAGAACTCTTCCTTCTGAGAAGGTAATATTGTAGCCTTTGTCTTCCAAGGTAGAAATAGAGACAAGGTTCCTCTTCATTCCAGGTACGTATAATACTTCCTTTAATTGAAGCTGCATATCTGAATCTAGTTGGAAGGTAGAAGTTCCAACTCCTCTCACACTATATTTGGCATCATCTCCAAGAACAACATGTAGATGTGTCTCTTTCTCAACGAAATGTGTTAGGTGGTCTCTAAGACCAGTCATTTACATGGAGGCACCATTATCAATTAACCAAGTATTATTATTGCTAGGGACCATACCTGAGAGTGATGAGATGCTGATGTCTTCATTTCTTTGAGGTATTGTCTTCCTGAAACTAATTTATATTGAACCATCAAGCTTTCCTCCCATCATGATTTTTCTCATTTTTGGATTCTTAACAAATCCTTGTCAAATAGGCTATAAAACCTAACGGCTAGGCTAGGCCAGCACTTTTAGTTTTTTTTTTCTTATGACTTATAAAAATAAGCCTTTGAAGGATATGATAGCCCTGGTAAGATGAATAGATCCTTCAAGGAGTTGTAGAGAAAAAATTCTAAAATTTTCTGTAGAAATTAGCGAAACCCTAGGGCCAAAAGTCAAAATGCTTGGAATTGCATTTTGAGACTTGTTGGAGGTACACTGAAGGAGGCCGTACACACCTATGCCCTTTTTATCCCCAAATTCCAAGTGCCAATTTCTGAAAAACCCTCAGAAGAGTAGGCTGTCCATATTTTCTAGGAACCCTAGGGGGGTCGTACAGTTTCTGCAGAAGAGAGAGAGGATGGCTGAAAGTTGTTTGTGCAATGGGTTATTCAAGACCTATGCTATGATACCATGCTGTTTTTTCAATAATCTAGGCTTAAACATGAAGTTCATTCCATTTTATCATTTTACTTAAACCATAGCCAATTTTTTGCAACAACCATTATCACAAGAAGAAACACAATGAACAAGTACACAAGAAGTATTCTGGGAAACCCTTCTTAACAAGGGAACAAAACCCAGTCAAATCCTTTGCTATATTATTCAAGAGAAAGAGCTTCACCACCAAGAAAACCTAGCACACAAGAGGGTTCTTGCAAACCCTAGAAGACTAGTGCCCAAGAGAGGTGCACACTTTTCCCAAGAAGATGTACATGATGAAATTTCCAAACTCACACAAAAGATATGATTCCTCAATGGGGAATTTACATTTACTTATATTAGACTTGACCTATCAACAGAAGTGTCTATTGGCACAATAGGGTTGACCTCTCTATCTCACAATACAATTAATATTAACCATATTAATTATCTTTTACATTAATTATCAATCACATTAAGGTGAGGTTGACCTGTACCCTTTACATTACAATTAGGGTTACAGACAGGTATGACTCTTGAACAATATAGTAAGGGATCTCATACACCCACTAGTTCTCATCCAGTAGGGGCACATCCATAGGGATATCCATATCTCTGGCTCACTGCATTACACAGAAGAACCAATGTCACTAGTGCTCAACCACTAGGATCGCGTTCACCTGTGCTTGTCCATAGGCACATAGACTCAACAAATCTTCTTTCCCACTGCATTACACAAGAGAGTCATCTGGATTTCATCATCAAATCTTTGCTCAG
The DNA here is from genome assembly GCA_032191745.1 of Picea mariana. NCBI lineage: Eukaryota > Viridiplantae > Streptophyta > Pinopsida > Pinales > Pinaceae > Picea > Picea mariana. The sequence goes on from JASDQU010102818.1 coordinate 120,522, forward strand.
AGGAGGATAATACATCATCTTCATCTTTGTCTCATGATGATGAACCCAACTCTTTGGGAATTCACACGTTCACCTTGTGCTCATCCACATGCACGTCCAACTCTGTAGATCTCATTTCTCACTGCGTTACACAGGAGAATAATTTGGAGTTCTTCTCAACTCTCTATAAGGAGGACATCTCTACATTCCAAATCTGTCTCATATAGGAACCACACAGCCCTCTCAAGGGATCTCTCTCAAGTTTATGTCCTGGAGAATGTCTCACTTAGTTGCAATCATCAACATTAAGATGAGGTGATAAACAATGAATATCATTTTTTACCTTCTTAACTACAATTTCATAATCACCAAACACCACCAAGATTTTCACCTTAAGATCCAATGCCTTCTTCAGTCCCTGTAGGAGTGCTTCATATTCTTATGTGTTGTTAGTACGATCAAATTCTAATCGACATGGGATGAATGTCTTATTACCTATGGGGTCGATCAAACCAAAACCAAAACCAACTCCTTCACGAGATTTAGATCCATCAAATTATAAAGACCATATTTCATCGTCATCAACAATGTTTGGATCATTTTTCAAAACTGTTATCTGAGTATGGCCTGATATTTCAGATTGTTTTTCTGGGTTTATAATAATGGATATTTAAGTCATGGAATTTCTAAAAAAAGTATTCATTCCTTGAAGCTATTCATTCCTTGAGCTTCAATTGTATTTACATCAACAATAAAAGGATCATTGGAATCATTTAAATCTATAACAATGTACTTCATATAACGTTCTCTATTAATGATGATATAGTTAGTCTAGCTGCTTTTCGGTAACCATAGATGAGACCAATCTGTAGAAAAATAACCGTGCAATTGCTCGGACCAATCTCTGCTAAAAAATAATCCACAAAATTAAGGAATATCAACGAAAACTATATCAATTGCCTGGTGGAATTTTGGATTAGATGACAATCTAATCAATACATCCTTAAGTTCACCAACAACTATGACATTAGTTTTGTCTAACTGAATGATTTTCAAATCAGAAGTTTTGACTTTAGCATTAATATTTTGACAAATAGATAGAGACATTACACTTGATGAGGCCCCCGAATCAACCATACAGTTATGCACATTTCTGTTGAAAATTTGGAAAGTTAACAATAATGGTGGTACATTTTTTCGTGGTATGGGAGCAAAAAATTGCTGGTTTTTTACTGATGTATCTGAAATAATTTTATCTAAATTCCCTACAGTCTTCTCTGATGTGTCATTTTTATTCTTATCTTCATGTGGTATTTTACCCACAACATATTTTTTTTTATTTACACCATTTTCTGCTAACTTTTTTCTTAAAGGATCATTCTTTTTACTATTATCAGCTACACTTCGCAACATTTTTTGTAGGATAAGAGGGAATTTAAGTAGTTCAAAAATTGATATATTTTCCCTTAGTTTTTTAAGATCTTCAACTGGATCATATTCTAAATCCGGGGAAACAAGGTTTTGTGTTGTTTCAATCTGTTTTGGTTGTTTGGATACTATATTTTTACTTGTCTCGGGTGAGGATGTGTTTTGCACCTTACTTCGAGTATTATATGGGTGCTGATTTTTATGGACAGTTTCAAAATTAGCTTGGAAAATACTGCCAGAAAGATGTCCAAAGATTGGGGGAGATGAGTCCTCCTCATCAGGTGTTTCTTCTTCACCTGTGTCATTTTGGTTTTCAGGTGGTATAGAAACATCACTATCATTTGCCTCTAATATTGCTTGTAAAGCATGTTGTAACCCTTCAAAATTCAGACCTTTTGTGGTTGGATTTGGTCTGTTTGGAGGAAAAGGTTTCCTAAAAGGTGATCTAAAGTTTCCTTTACTTGAAGATGATTCTGCAATAGATCTTTTCAAGTCTACGACTTGATTAGATAACTTCTGAAATGCTTTCTATAAACTTTCCAAGTCTAAATTTTCTTGTTCTTTTTTATTTTGGGGAGGTCTAGTAAGGATTTCTATCTTCTTTTTAGAAGAGGAAGTTGATTCAGCTTCCATACTTACATTATCCTTTAAAATAAGAATCTCCTTTTCAATAAAGACTATCTCCTCAAAATCTTCTAGTAATATGTTTTTCTTAGACCTCTTAACCCATATAGCTATATTATGGTGTAGGGATTTAGCATAGTATGCAACAATCAAGTTTTCAACAAACATTGATTTTGTAGGGATTTTATTTTTAAGCGTAAGGAATCTCTGATTGAAATCCTTGACTTTCTCTTTACAGTTCATTTTCATGATGGATATTTCCATGACGAAAACTTCTGGGGATTTATCATCTCTGAAATTTTCTAAGAAAAAGATCTCAAACTTATCCCAAGAAACAATAGTTTGGGGTTGTTGTGCAAAATACCAGGTGGAGGAATTTACCTCAAAAGTGTAAGGGAATAGCCTACACATGAAATCCTTGTGTTCAATGTTCTGAAGCCTAAAAACTAACATGAATTTCTTGATATGATCCTCAGTTGATTGCTTCGAATCAGGGTCAAATTTGGGTAACCAATTTTCACGATCTTTGGGTAATGGATTTTGAGGTCTATGTACTTCCACGACATCTTGATCGAGCCAAGGTCTGGAACGATTTTTTTGGTTAGAAATGGGAGTTGGTGGGGGTGAATTTTGAGATTTCCCAAATGAAGAACTGCCTTTGTCAGAGGATTCTTCTCTTGAAGAGGGTGGAGAATACCCAGGTGGGGATGGTGGAAGAGTAGATCCCCCAACACCTAGGATTAGTGCTTCAAAAGGATCGATAATATTATCACCTAATGTGTGATAAAGAAGACCAGTGGCAAGAGGATATTCTTGCAGATTGGAAAAATCAAGGGGCTGATTTAGCTGTCCACTAGATTGTCTAAGTCAAGATAATTCACCCTGGTTTCTTAAAGTTGACTGGCGAGAATTACAAATAATTTCTTATACATCAATACCTTGAGGAATAAATTTCACAGGTTCAACAAGAATGTTAGGTGTAGCTTTTGACATGTGGTTGGATCAGGTATAAAGGTAGGGTTTGAGTGACTACGAGTCATGACAAGAGAACAGTTGTTTGGGGGAGTCTTACAACCTCCTCGTGCCATCAATGACTTTCAGGCCCTCCTTCTAGTGCCATTTGTTTACGGGCATTTATGACACACCATCAATGAGAAGGGAAGATCCAATTTGGGGTTGTGTATTTAACCCAATCCATTTAGAATAATCTACCCTGATGGGTTTTATGGCTCCGTTAGCCAATTAAAATGCTAACATAACTAAAGAGGTAAAAATACCTAACTATATAATCTTATAAGATAACACACATACATAATTACTTAGGTTATAGTCATATTCTATACAATAGGTATGTACAGATACAGGGTTGAAATAAAGTCTTGTGAAAATGATAATTTTATTTAATGAATCAAAGTTTAAATAAGATGTAAAACTTAAGGAAATTGTTCTATTACTATCAATAGAAAATAACAACAAATGAACGAATAAGATTGGAAACAATATAACTATAATGAACAAAGCATTAAAGTTTTAATTATTTAATCGTTATTCATTTGTAAAGTAAACAAATCAAATAAAAAGAAAGCTAACTAACCTGATGTTGACCAACTATAAAGAAAAGGGACTAAGATATATTCGTCTTTCTGCATAATGTTGGCTTGAACTTAACCTGTTGCCAAGCATAAATCTATGGCAAGAAGCAAAGAATGATATTTCCTGAAACAACTCAAGGAATTTTTTGCATTTTGAAAACAATCTATGATAAACAGAAAGACAAATAATTTTTTCTCATGTAACTTTAAATTATTCAAAAGATGAAGATGAAATTAACTTCAATCTCCATAAAATGGTATTATAAAAAATCCAACATTCGATGTAAAATCAAAATGTGTAGATAAATGATTAGTCACAGAGATTATAACAACCAATAAATAATGGACCGCGTGAGAGATAAGCACAACATGAAAACATAAATGTTGAACAGGCTAAATCTAATTCATAACAGATAAGTTTTTATGCCCAGAAAATATATGAAGGCCGATAATCACATTGTATAGTCTACAGAAGGACTAAAGCCAAAAAAGTAAACTTCATTCCATATATTTCTTAAAAAGATAAGTCCATCATGTTGAAAAATACTGAGAGGGGGGGGTGAATCAGTATTTGAGCTATCAATCAATTTTTAACTTTTCTTTTACAGAAAAATCTTAGTCTACTTTATAGAGATCAGTTGTTGTATATTCTTATGAAAACAGTAGTGCATCCAGAGATCTTATTATGGATTTCTTTATTCATCAGATGTCTTTTAAACAGTAAATCAACAAACTGAACTAACACAGATGAGTAGCACACATGAACACCAAAATTTAAGGTGGAAACCCAAATCGGGAGAAAACCACCGCTGCTGTTGTCTCTGTCTTCAATGAATATTATTAAGAAAACATTCTACAACAATGTACTAGTGCAGACTCATACTAGTATGCAGGCTTCTACCTGCAGAAGGCTACAACCTTCTCTCGTTTACCAGCCTTTCCTAGAAGGGAGCTTCAACCCCCTGAAGATAGCACCAACTTCTATTGGTAAAGGGTTTAACCCTCATACTCACTGCTGACCACGTTTCATTAATTTTCACACTGGATCAGGCAGTTTCATCTAGTGGCTATGACAGTAACAGAAAATATTTCAAGAGTAACCATAGATCTACCGACTGTCAGATAGTTACCAAAGGACACATATTAAATAACTCAATAAA